>APFE030091005.1:16596-35626 GCA_000404065.3 Pinus taeda
GTCCAAAACCATGGACCGAAAACCATAGGTAGGTTCGCCCAACCTAATATAGGGTCCAAAAAAAAAAATTCCTGGGGCTCCTGGGGCGCTGCCCCGGACCCCGTAAAGGGGGGCTACCCGTGCCCCTCAAACCCCCTGTGACCCCCCCACTACGCAATCGGCGCAACGAAGGGGGGGCTCTGGCCCCCCTCTAACCGCCCGGTTCATCACGTAGGTTAGTCATGGAAAGAATATAACACAACCCAACATGTCATTGAAGGTGATGGTCTTATTTGGCCTCTTCCTGAGGCGGAAGAGGCTAGACTATAGTTTATTCTGATTTTAACCTGTTCATTTTTTTTAAATGTTTTGGATTGTTGAACTAATGTTAACATTAGTTTGAGTTGCAGTTCATGTTGTTGAAGTGAAGCGACAGGTTCATGTTGTTGAAGTGGAGTGGCAGCCTTAGCTTCAGGTACACGTGGGTGCATGCATGCAGATTACAAGTGGATGCATGGATAGATGCATGTAAATAACTTCACTCTGAGGGCTTTGAGGCTCAATGGATTGCTTGGATCTGCTTTAGCTCTGTGGATCTGCTTGGATCTGCTTTAGCTCTATGGATCTGCTTCGATCTGCGTTAACTCTATGGATATTCTTCAAGCTCTCTGTGGATCTGCTTCAAGCTCTCTCTCTGGGTTTGGAACTGGATATTTGGCAAAAGAAGCCGAAGCAATTCAAGTTCTCTGTGGACCTACTTCAAGCTCTCTCTCTGGCTTTGGAACTGGATCTTTGGCAAAAGAAGCCGAAGTAGATCTAAGCCTATACAGAAGTTCATAGATCTGATCATTTGAAGCTCATAGATCTGAGCATTTGAGGAGGGGCTATTAAGTTGTTATAGTCGTCCGCGATAGTCTCTAAAGGTCACACCTATTAGCGCTCATTCCGGGCAATACTTTTGAGTTACCAGAGTTTACTTGATGCCTTGTTTTCTAGTTATATGAAACTGATATGAAGACTACAAAAAAAATGACAAGAAAACTAGCTCTCTTACCTTTTCTCAAATTGCCTAATGTTTTTGAAGCCAACTGTTGCAATGCTTCCTTAATCGAAGTCTACTCCTGGCTCAATCGAAGTCTGCTCGTTGTGCTTCCTCAATGGAAGTGCTCCATTCTCCACTATAACTAATTTCACCGACATTAATGGGAGTTCCTCATTAACAGAGGAAGGTGAAGACTGAGGAACAACACACAGGTGAAGACTGAGAATCAACAGTGGTGAATACTTGGGTGTCTGCCATTGATGAAACCCTACATTCCAACAACCGCAGACTGTTGGTTAATAGTATGTGGAAATTGGAATCTAGTGCGAGGGTAGGGTTGTCTTTTCTTGCCTCAAGCTCTAGCCATGGGTCACCTACTCCACCAGGCAAATCTTTAAGGCTTGATGAGACAAAGCACAGAAGTCCAAAGTACATACATCCTCTTAGGTAAGGCGAGATTTGCATAAGGCCTAGGATTGCCCCCTTACAGGCCTTTAAGGGCCCAGCAGAGGTAAAGGAACCATGAAAGATAGAGGTAGCAGCATTAATGCTAGCAGCAGGGAGTAGATAGAGAATCGTGAGCAGAACAGAGCTTATTTTGGAACAACTATTTGTGATGGGAACAAGGCAGCAGGTCCTCACTTGCCTCTCCAAAGGAGAGGGGCAACACCTAAGCGAGCAGGAGCACGCCTTCAACGGCCTCGCTCCCTTCCCCTTAGATCTTCAACAGGATCACGCTTTAAGCAGCCTCGCTCCCTTCGAGAACTTCATCGAGGACACCCACCTTCAATGGCCTTTCTCCCTTCCCCCTGAGAACTTCATCGACCTTGCATGCCTTCAACGACCTGCCTCCTATATTGACATATTAGCAAACATATTACCATGATACAATGTTAAGTGGCATGGATTACGTCATGCATGCTATTTTATGGAGAAGGAGGTGAGGCATGTGGTGCTCATGGGAGGGCCCACATGGAGGTCTTTTTATTTTTATTTTTTTAAGCACTTTAATGACTTTGTGAACCTTAACTTTCAACTAATTGCTATTGCTGCAGAGTTGGTTTGAAGTTCTTATGTGGTTTGAAGTTCTTAGTGTTAGAGATACCAGAGAAACAATGGTAGAATAGTTTCTTTTCAATGGTGCAGACCCTGAATTTAGGTACTCAAGTAAAATCATGTAGTTGCTCCCTGTGTCCTTAGCGTTTCAACTGTCCCTCGGGCAGCCGTTGGAAGGCTCGGTCAGGGAAATTTACCTGTTGATTACTGGCATGTGAACCTTATGGAGATAAGGTACCATGTTTATACATATACTATCTACTATTGTCAAAGTCTTTAGAGTCCAAGAAGGCAATGGTAGCAAAAAAACTCCAAGACCTAGCAGTTATTGATCCAAAACAAGCCAAGAGGTATGGTTTTAACTCTCTCCAAGTTCCCCAATTTTCATTTTGATTCCTATAGCTGAAACCATAAGGGATAGGTAAACAAGAAATCACAGGCATATAATCATCATTTGGTTGAATGACTTAGTAGTTAATTAATTGATTTGAGAAAAAGGCAGGAGTAAAATCATGTAGTTGCTCCCTGTCCTTGGTGTTTGAACTGTCCCTGGGGCAACTATTAGAAGGCTCGGTTAGGGAAATATACCTCTTGATTACTGGCATGTGAATCTTATGGAGATAAGGTACCATGTTTATACAGATACTATCTATTGTTGTCAGAGTCTTTAGAGTCCAAGAAGGCAATGGTAGCAAAAAAACTCCAAGACCTGGCACTTATTGATCCAAAACGAGCCAAGAGGTATGGTTTTAACTCTCTGCAAGTTCCCTAGTTTTTGTTTTGATTCCTGTAGCTGAAACCATAAGGGATAGATAAACAAGAAATCACAGGCATATAATCGTCATTTGGTTGAATGACTTAGTAGTTAATTAATTGATTCGAGAAAAAGGTAGGAGAAGCAAGGGTATATGAACTAGTAGTCCTTTTCATAGCTTAGATAGCCACGTTACCTTTTTGAAAGTATTTCAATGCAAGATCAAATCTCTCTTATATCTGAAAAACACTTATATCTTGTCCGTGTTACTGGTAGCTTGCTCCATCAACATATGATGAAGTTTTTAAGAACATGTTTGCCTACATAGACCACTTATTTTTAATAGTGAGGCCAAAGAAGCTTTTGTACATGGAAATTGGTAATTGAGTTAGTTACCTTAAGTACTCCACCTTTAATATTTGACATTAAATATTTAATGTTCACATATTTTGGTAAACTTTTACTGAGCATTGACTTTCTGTAACTGTAGATGGTGTTGCACCAAGGACTAAGATGAATCAACAACATTCACAACACTTTTGTGCTGCAAAAGATGTAGTTGAAGCAATAAGTTTGTCTGCTATTGAAGAACTACTTCATACCCCTTCAAAGGAAGTTGTTTTAAATAGGATTCAAGTAGAAATTCAACATTTTCTATTTACATTGTGCATTTTTCAGAGTACAGAAGAAGAAAGATTGAGAAAAGAGTTTGAGGCAGAAGGTAAAGTTATGGCCTTAAAAGAAAAATTAGAAGTCCATGACTCAAATGTCATTACCCCTAGGACAAAATTTATGGCCACATTGTCTGTAGCTATGTAGTACTATGTACATTTAAGATTAAACAATGACCTAGGATGGCAGAAAATAAAGGTTTGCATTATCCTTCATTTCCCAAGGCAGTATTGATATGTTACCGCAGAATCTTAAAAGTAACTTTCATCTTTTTTAGGAAGCTAGAATTGCTGATGTCTTGGAATATTATTTGCCTTTCATGTTTAATTCATATAATTGCGATTTGTTTCTACATTTCACCTCTGATGTGTGCTGAACTGCTATTTTTAATTCAATCTTGAAGGTTATATTGTCTGATGCAAATTTTCTTGGTGAGGGGGAGCACAAAGTCATGTCCTATATACGTCTCCAAAGAAACCTCCCCGCTTTCAATCCAAATACATGTCACTGCTTGTATGGATTAGTAAGTGCTCTGATTTCTAAAAAGAATGGCGTTGCTTGAAGCTGACATGTGGTATTTTAGTTTAATTGCTTGATATTTTACTAAGACTTATGGTATCTATTCATTTAGCTAATGATGATTTTATTTGATAACATACATTTACTTTTGTGTATAACTTGTATGATTTTAAAGGCTGCTTTTGCAACTCCAGGATGTAGATTTAATTATGCTGGCATTGGCAACTCATGAAATCCACTTGTCAATTTTAAGAGAGGTTGTTGACTTATTTGCAACATAAACATTGATATTTTGTTTCTGGATATTCTGGGATTACTCTGTAAGAGATAGCTCTGCCTCTGAGTATATACCTGTGGTGATGATACAAGTCATCACTTTCCCTAGTCGGCAAGAAAAATGCTACCTTTGTGGTCAGGTTGGTAATTTGGCAGCTAATTGTGAAGGAAATCCAGGAGAATTGGATGAGGAGGCAATGAACATAGTCCTGTTCCTAAAAAACCCTATCAGGTTTGCTAGAAAGATTGAAACTTAGAAATTTCTATATTTACTATATATTTTGAACAATAGACATTCTTTCACCCATAGGATAGGGATTTCATTACAATAAGTCTACTGCCATATGCCATTATGCTAATAATTGAGCAGTTTCTCAACATCTGGACCTTCTGAGAGTACTTGGAGTATGACATGAAGATACCAAATCCTCCATTTAAGGTGGACTTTGAACAACTTGTGGATGATTTTGTCTTTATGTGCTTTTTTGTGGGGAATGATTCCTTCCGCACATGCCTACATTAGAAATTCGTGAGGTTTGTACATGATTTCTAGCATTCCTGTAGTGGTTTTATTTTATTGAAAAATCACAGAAAGGCCTTTACTAGTGGCTTTGTTATACTGGTGTTTTCCCTTTTACTGGTCATCATTATTTGATTGGGAAATTATATTCCTTGTTATGAATCATTTTGCCCTTACCTATTATGTAAGCAGAGAATATAATGATGATGTTTTTAGTAGGAAACTTTCTCCTCAATGAATTTTATAGAAAGTGCTAGTGTGGCTGTATTGTATTAAAGAGGATACAGTGAAAGACCAGAAATTAATTCAAAAATCTAGTTGTGGCAAAATTAAATTTAAATCTACTCTTGGTATAAGTTGAGATAATTTTTTGTCTAGTTCTAAAATTAAGATGCAACAATTTCTGTCAGGGTGCAATGAACTTGTTGATGGTTGTATGCCAATTTCAGAACCAGTCCCAACAGCTCCCACATCACTATCTTGCCCACCCTTCGCTCAGTAAAATATATAGTCCCACTTGACTAAGAAAAGTAAAGCTCTATTTTATTGAGTCTTTAGAGTCCAAGAAGGCAATGGCAACAAAAAAACTCCAAGACCTAGCACTTACTGATCCAAAACGAGCCAAGAGGTATGGTTTTAACTCTCTCCAAGTTCCCCAGTTTTCATTTTCATTCCTGTAGCTGACAGTGTGAAATTAAACTCCACAAATTGCATAGCATGATGAAACTCACTTTGAAACCTATCAATGGATTTCAATTCAGTGATGCCTGCTGGTAGTAAATAGATATTTCTTTCCTCTCTACATTTTTGGGAAAGTAAACTCCACTGATTGCATAGAATGAAACTGACCTTGAAACCTATCAGAGGACTTCAATTCAGTGACCTGCCAATGGTAGATGAACATTTCTTCTTCAGTCCATTGTTGTTTCCCAATGGGAAATGTTATTGTAGTCATTGAGGTGCCCTTCTGAAATGTTGGGTTACTTGGTGTAAAGCAAGTGTACTGTATCTGAAGTTATTGGATATAAGTTTCAATGCAGGATATTGGTGAATCGACAATCATCATACCTTTCTCACAAAGTAGATTTATCAGAGTATCTGAAGAGTGTGAATGGGAACAATCCCCATGATCCCACTGAAAACCTAAGAATCTGGAAGCAGATCATTAACTACTGTTTCCTTCCACCACTACTAGTAGATGATCACTATGTGAGCTCTTATTAAGTTATACAAAGTAAAAAGTCTTGTATCAATGTCTTTGTAAATGCTACCTTTACTTAAACAGATTAGCTCTTTAGACTCCAAGACAAAGGTATTCCAGATTTGCTAACCATATGCTTTTAGTGGAGCTTCTTTTAAATTCAAGGTTCTTTTTGTATCAAAATCTCTCTCTAAATCCACATGCATAATGCATTCGGCCAAGGTTGTCAAATTGAGATCAGATGCACATTTAAGGGTTACAACTAAAGAAATAATCTGTGCTTCTAAGTATTCATTCACCAAACAAAACCTAGCCAAGTTGAAGCCACTCTTTAATGAGCCAGCGAAAGGAACACATCAGCTTGACATAACCAAATTTCAGATATAAATTTTGCATGAGCAACCTTACAACAATACTTATAAATAGAAATCTCTCATCAGATGGCCAATTCACATTATAAGGAACACATCAGCTTGACCTAACCAAACTTCAGATATAACATTTGCATTTGTTACTTGTATTGAGAGTTAGCTATGTTTTTTCAACCAATCCTCTTTTGAAAAGTAGCCATAAGATATGGCACCAGACATAGATCCTCTCTGTTCTACTTCATGTTGGAGGTATGGCCTTCCCATGGCATTCACCATTACAATGTTAGCATGGGGAGCCCTTTGCTATGGAAATGAACTTGTAGCAGCTGGAGAGTTAGACAACGTTAGGGATGCCATTAGGTGGGGTACTGACTATTTCATAAAAGCAAGCTCCATTGATAACCAGTTATCAGTTCAGGTAAATCAATTAATAGCTCAGTTAAATCACATCATGGATCACACCAAATATCCACTAGGACTGCAGCATGCCTCTGTGAAAAAGTTCTAGATTCCACTTGGGAAATGTTTTCTGTAATTTTGAGACTCTTTATGTGTGAGGACCTGTAGACAGCTTGATGCCGTAAAGTTGGCTCCTTTACACTTGAGGACCACCCTGTGAGCTAATGGAGAATCACCTTGCCATGACTGTGCACATGCAATCCATGTGAACCAAGAGGAACATTGCTAGCATCTTGAAAGAATTCTTTGTGGCCTAACAACTAGAAGTCTGAGGTATCTCTGTTACAGGAAGATAAATTTCTTTCAACAATTTTTCACATCCTGATGATAAACAACCATTGCTGGTTCGAAACGTCGATTATAAACAAACCTAATGCGATGTATCCGGAAGATATGCTACAAAATCAAGAAACTCGCAGAAACCTCAAAGACAAAAAAAGATAAAATTCATCTGTTGAAGGTATGAACAGGGAAAATTGACAAGGTATGCATCTTGTTTTACATTGTTCAAGATCTAGGCATGAATATTTGTTAATGTTCCTTCCTAAGTTGAAATGCTCTTGATTATATTGTTGAAGAGCTGTTGAAGCTCCATAGAAATCATATGGTTAGAAAATCTGGAACTTGTAACAACATATGCATTCTTGTAGAACTGGCAATTAGATTGGCAGGTTTTGGGGATTTGAATATTGACCCTTGCAAAGTATGATTCAGGAAAACTTCATTGTTGTTGAAAGAAGTCCTAGATCTTGCGAATGGTAAATAAAAATATTAAAATAAATATTATGCAGCTCATGCTTAAGAGGGAGCTATCACTGTTCATAAAAGATAAGTGTTCTATCTTTCTTCTTTTACTATTATTGATTTCTTCACTAAATCTAGTATCTTTCTTTATTTTCATTACTTGATTATAACTATTTTTTTATGCTCTTTGGAGAGGATTGCAAGTAAACACTGAAAACTGTTTGCATTAGAAGAAGTCATAATATCAAAACAAGGACGAAGTTTGTGACTAGCCTAAGGATTCAAAGGGAGCTTTGAATCTTGAAAGGGTTGTGGATTTAGCGTCTTTAAGAATTATGTTTTATACCCAAAGTTGTGATAGTCCTTTGACAAGCCTGTCCTATATGTAGATGAATTACTAACCTTATAGACCCAACAAGAGGTTGCCTAGAAAGTCACTAGGTATTGGCCTAGTGTACAAGATCATCAATTCAGACCTTTGTCTTTACTTGGACCTCTGTCTTCAGGTAAGGTTCGAATCTCAGTCTTCAAACTTTTGTCAATAGTATGCTTACAACAGAGTTTATACACAAGGTTTCTACCTAAAGATGATTCAGTCTCTTTATCAGACTATATACCATGTGGTGATTCTCCAAAGAGTCAAAGTAAAGTGCCTTAAGGCCATATTCAGATTACATTAGGTTGCTTAGCAAGTTACTAGGTATTGGCCTAGTGTACAAGATCATCAATTCAGACCTCTGTCTTAGCTTGGACCTCTGTCATCAGGTAAAGTTCAAATCTCAGTCTTCAAATTTTTGTCAATAGTATGCTTACAACAGAGTTTATACACAAGGTTTCTACCTGAAGATGATTTGGCCTCTTTATCATACTATATACCACGTGGTGATTCTCCAAAGAGTCAAAGTAAAGTGTCTTGAGGCCATCTTCAGATTACAATAAACTTATACTCTGTCCTCATATATCACAAAGAAATGTCCTTTGGATCCTCGCATCTAACTAGAAGATCCAACTGGTGAAGTTAACAGAGTGTTCCCTATAATTAGATTCCATTAGGATATGTTCCACTCATTTAATGGCCACAAGCACCTAATAGCTATTGTAGCAATGTGGATGTTTGTTCTCTTTCTTAGAATGCCTGATGTCCTGGTTTCTTTGGACCATCATTGCAAATTAATTAGGTTAGGCATTGCCAGTTTAATTGAAATAGACATTGTCTGTACAAATGTTTCAATATTGTATATTTCTGTTTTTTTAATGTACAATGTACTCCGTAAAAAATAGTTGTTTGTATAGGTATTTCAATAATGTGTGCTACAGGTATTACAAAATTGTCTACAAAGATATATTGTAAGCCTTAATCTAAATCTTATAGGTTTTGGTGTTTTGCAGGACATATGTTTAGGTCAATTGGTGTTTTCAAAACATTTTCTGGTCAATTTTATGTGAGATTGGGCAGGGATTTGTTGAAAGCATAAGTTTGAGTTGTGAAATCTGCATAATCCAAGTGGTTTAAAGTTTTTCAAAATGCTGAATTTATTTATTCATTTAAAAATGCAATTTAAATAACGAAAAACCATGACTTTGCCAATTTAACCATAAAAGTCAAAACATAGAAGAGTTAATGGAGTTTCTAAACTCAGGGTGGTTACTACAATGCTAGGGATAATGTGAAGTATGGGCTTCCCATGGCATTCACCGTTACAATGTTAGCATGGGGAGCCCAACTTGCAGCAGTTGGAGAGTTGGACAATGTTAGGGATGCCATTAGGTGGGTTACTGACTATTTCATAAAAGCAAGCTCCATTGATAACTAGTTATGGGTTCAGGTAAATCAATTAACAGCTCAGTTAAATCACATCAGGGATCACACCAAATAGCCACTAGGACTGCAGCTATGGGTTGTCTTATGATTTTTGTTTCAGATGAAACACTTCTATCTAAAAATAATTGGCGTGAAATATGATTATTAGATCAACATAGAGCATAAGTTTCACTGAGTTTTCTTCCAGGTGGGAGATCCATATGCATAAGTCTATAGTGATCCTTCTATTATTGTACTTTCGCATGCTACAACGTTTCTCAAATGGGTGGTTTTGCATTTCTCAAAATTTTCAAACACCTAATATCTCCATGAAGAGGAATTAAGTTTTAATCACTGTTGAGACGCTAATATTTGCAACTGTCAGGCATCAAGTCGTTATGCTTTAATCGAATTTGAATCCAGAGATTTCATTGTAGAGGCTATTCAGGTTTAATTATGACTATATTGCAACTGTCAGGGATCAAGTCATTATGCTTTTATCAAATTTGAAACTAGATATTCCATTCCAGAGGCTATTCAAGTTTAATTATGATTATAGCTAATTATTTTTGTATGTTTTAATGGATTTATTTATTTTTAGAAGGAATTGGAGTTATGTTGTTTACAGGGAACGCCTATACCGGTATCCAACCAAACATGATGTGGGGCTGGATCACTTGTCTAAGATTCAATCATAATACATAAGTGCACTTGAATCATGAAATGAAAGACATTCAGTGTTGCATGTTGGACTATGGTGACCTTCAGTTTTTCATGATGCAAAGTAGTAGGCAAAGAACATTGATACATGCCATAGAATCGGAAAACCCTTCAAGGAGATATTAAATGCCACTCTTTATAATAGTAGCATTAGAACTATTTGAGAAGTGGCTCATTGATTTAATTGGATGTCTTTGATTGAGTTAAATATCTTTGCTATATGTTCTTTTAAATTCCAAATCCGATCTTGAAAATCTTTTTTTTGCCTTTGCCCATTCTAGGGCAATTTTTTGATTCTTTTAAAGATTATCACTAAATCGATACATTTCAGTAACTAAAACTTCCTGTTTTCAGGCTTGTTTTCTTATGCAGTTAAGAACAACTTGACTTTGCTATGATACCAACCTTTTTCATCAAAGAGGTCAAAAGCAAAAACTAGCTCTATCAATTATCTTTGGTTTCAACCTTATTACTTGAGGACAAATCTGGAGTAGCAATGCTCCCAGGTATTTGATGAATGTCATCCTTTTTTATCAAAGTGGTCAAAAGAAAAAACTAGCTCTACCTAACCTCAGTCGTCTACTTACTTATTCCATTGCCTTACCTCCTGCCAAGCTATTCAAGATGATGTGTCTGCTTCAAGTTTCACTGAGAGACAGGCTTGAGACTTCTAGAAGTTATTGTACAAATTATTTAATGCACATAATTACACAGGGCAATAGGGATAAGATTGTCATAAGGTACATACTTGCTAGAGTGTTTGGGTTCCTAAACAGCAAGCGATAGATCCTTACCCACTCACTTAAACCTGGAATGAAGGCTGTCTTTTGAGCCATCTTTACAATTTTGGCACAGGGGGTTCCTTCAAATCATTGATTCATTATATGAAAATGTATTATTCTAGCCAACTCATTGTTGTAATGCTACTTACAAAATACTCATCTCATTGCTCAACTTGCCCACTCAACTACCCGACTCCTTTCCTTGCTCCCCCTAAGGCAGGGACTAGCTGCCATACAACCCATCTTGTTTAGTTAAAAATCTGGAGCTAAACTTCAAAGGGTTCAAAGTGTTTATTTTGTTTAACTCTTTTAGCTTATTATGATTTCTAATTTGGAATTTTATCTATGCTTTGGTATAACCTTTTCGTATTAAAAGTGTTTATTTTGTTTCTCTTTTAGTTTATTAAGATTTCTAATTTGGTATATTATCTATTCTTTGGTATAACTTTTCCATACATCTTTTGACAATCCGAAAGATGGAAAATTAAATTTAGAGATCTTCTTCTCTATTACATTATCTATTATGGAAAAATAAACAAAAGCATAATAGGGACATATTGGAGAAATAAACAAAAGTATAATAGAGACATATTTATAAAAGATAATGTTTAAGTGGTTTCCTTAATATAGGTTATTTTTGTGTTTTCCTAGTCTTTTTATTTTCACTTTGCTTCTACAATAAATGAATAAAATTATTAACAAGGTAGTAATGATGCTTTTAAGGATGGTATATTGCATGATTTTAAAGATGTTATATTGCATTAGAGTATTGTAGGAAAAATTATGGATTAAGAATATCTAGAGTCCTTAAACTCCAATGGGAAAAGGAAAATTAGCAATGTTGTAATCATGCCTTTAAATACGTTATATTGCATTAGAGTATTGTAGACAAAATTATGAGTTGCCGAAATCTAGAGTCCATAAACCCCAATGGTAAAGTGACTCTAACCAAGTCAAGTTTAACCATCCTAGTTTTTAAGGATATGTGAGGCTGATATAAATTGAGAGACCATTGAATATTGCAACAATAGGTATTCTAAAAGCTAGTTAAATTCCTTGAAAAGACTTAACCTAACAAACAATTAAATCAAGAAAGAATGCAGAATGAAATAGAGAGCTAAATTGCTAATGAAACAAGGTATGCATTTCTCATTTATGATTTGTGAGGCTGTTGGAATAAAATTGCATTGTTTTATGAATCGCTTAGAATAAACTTGATACACCCATATGATGTTATGATAATTTCACTTCAATTCAGTGGACATTGATAGAATTGTTGTATGTGCAATAATTATGAGATCACTTCAATATGTTGTGAATATTTTCATTGAAAAGAATGTATATATAAGTATTGATGTCTAGTTGCTTGATTGAAAGATCACATTTTTGGAAGAGTGATGGAATGAGGTGTGAGATAGAAGCCATCAGGACAAAGTATCACCATTTGTAAGGGATCCCAACATATCATGACAAAGTATCACCATTTGCAAGGGATCCCAACATCACAATTGAATGGTCTCCTTCCTATGAGATCAAGCTTCTAAATGAAGCAAAGTTGGGCAATTAAAATTTTTGATTTGAATTTTTTGAGCATATGTTATGGAAATTAAATGTTGTGACATAGGTGAAGCAATGGAACATGGAGCTAAGGAAGAAGACTATTGTGGGGGCATGGAAGCCCTATGACATTTTGTTTACCTCATGGGAGAAATTCATAATCAGTAGCTTGACTATAAGACTCCATGAGTAGTGCAGTGGAGCATGCCAAGACATCACTTAGCGATAAGACTCCTTGCACATTACATTAGAGCATGTCAGATTGACACATGGCTATAAGAATATAATGATTACTCCATGTAGGAAATCCCTTGGATAGGTAGGCTACCTGTAATGGGGGTTTCCTGGGACCATAAGGGTGAGTAGCTTATGGGGCCCATGCAAGAAAACCTTTGGATAGGTAGACTGCTTGAAATAAGGGTTGCCTAGGCCCAAACAGTTGAGTAGTTGATGGGATCCCATGCAATAAAACCTTTGGAGAGATAGACAATAAAAGGAAGAAAAGAGTAACAATATATGTAAGTATCAATTTGAATAATTTGTTGTTGAAGTTGTGGTTTAATTTGAATTTTTTTTTTTATGATTAATCTCATAAGAATTGTATGCTTATGATATAGGTGAGTTTTTGAACTATCCAACATAGATATATGATGTTGATCACAAGCATATCAGGATGTATCGACATGGTAATATAAGAGTGGTGCAATGGAAGCATAGTGGAGATGAAGACCCTAGGGACTAAGCCATTGTGGTAACACTGAAACTGTGTGACATGCATTGATTTCCATAAAGTATGTTGTGAAAAACGTGTTGTGTTATTAGAGAAAGTCAGAGGGATTCCTTGGCTAAGAAAATCCATCAATAACATTCCTTCACAAGGAATCCTTACCAAGGAATGGAACGCCCAAGGGACGGGGGAGCTAGAGAAGGGGATGCTTGAACTTGGAAGGTGTGTGATTGCATCGAAGAGGAAACTTGAGTGAATTGGTTTTCAAGGAATCATGAGCATACTCATTGGGATCATAAATGCATTGGGTGTGTCCCGAGAAGTAATGATTTAAAGTTATCCCTTACATAAGCCTTAAGGATAATGAATGACATGGTTGGACATGAAAATTCAGGACATGGAAGATGTCACTAATGTAAGGTTGTAATTATAAAGCTCACATTTTGTTTCTTTTATTTGGCTATAGAACACTGGGGATGGTGTTCTTTTAATAGGGTGGGATTTGTAACATCCCTCATATTACCCCTAATTTTTTAATGTTAAAATTATGATTATGTAACACCAACTTGGAGGCCATGGCTAGCTAAGACATTATGTATAAAAATAAATAAAATAAATGTGAATTTTAATTTCCTAGCTATAATGGAGGGACACACAGATAAAATGGTCTAAGGGGGTTTATTGTTGCATTCCTACTAGTTACTTGTGGCATGCATGTTGTGTGCCTATTGGGCAGAACCATACCAACATTATTTAATCTCCTTAACTTTTCCCTGACCAACTACCAACTTGTGTTGATGGTAATTAAAGGTTTCAAAGTGGGAAGCATGGAGTGAAGGATCATGCCATCCTTATTCCTCCTTGTGGACCAAGACAAAGGGAATGAAAGCGTGAGAAGACATAGTGGAGAAGTGGAGATGATGCCCTCACCTAAAGAGGAAGGGGGTGGTGTAATGGACCAAACCACTACCTGATAGATGAAAATATGTGATTGGAGGAGGAAAATGCCTACATTTTCTTAATTTTGCAACATGATGGAAGGGAAGTGCAACTTATTTGGGGGAAAACAAGGAGAGAAGTAGCAAGGGATGAGAACCTAGTGTAGATTCTGAGCATTTTGAGAGGAGAAAAAGAGTGAGCTGGGAGAATTTTTGCATAGAATGAGCAAGGATATGTTGGAGTTAAATTGGAAATTCAACTAGACTATATTTAAGAATGAATGGCTAATGAGAATCTCAACAGATTCGACATTCTGGACTAAGGGAAATTGATAGGTCACCTAGACAGTGGAATCCATATCGTAAGTGTGTCATCAAGCATTTAGTCTAGTTTCTTTAAATAAGAACCCGCTTCGACTTTCGATCTAGCTCAGGGGTGGTCAGCGGTAGGAAATATTGTAGTGTAGTGGGCCTATGGTTTGGTGGAGAATTGAAGTCCCTACTTTAGTTTCCATCCATTTAAACATGCACATATAATTATAAATGCTCATGTACATTGGACTATGGGTTTTGATATTCCTTATTGCTCTTAAGAATAATGCAAGGTCATGAATGCTTATGAAATACTACCTGTGACTCACTGTTATGCTCAATATTTATAAACTATCCCATATGTTTGTGGTTTAATTAATGCTTTCATTATGAAATCACATGACATGAATATGACCCGAAGTTGTTTAGTATGTTGTGAAATGAAATATATTGAGATTGAGCTTATGTGTAACACTCCCTCCCACCCCCTTGTACCCTCCAAGCTGAGTGATAAGTGTTACTTACATTTAACCTAGCCTACATAGTCTCATCATGGAAATGGGGTAAAACTCCTCATTTTTCAACATCTTTAAAACTAAATACCAATACCACCATTGCGTTCGGCTCATCGAGAGATTTATGATCATATAAACTCTATTGAAATATAACATGAAAAATAAAATTTTATGGCCATTTAAAGTACAACCACAAATCCCTCACCATGTTATTAAGTCACTGCCATGTGACACCCACATGGTTCCCATGTGGATATCCCACCTCACCAATGTGGTCCATGTAACCACCTTTCCACATGTCATGTCATAAGTGGGAGTGGCATAGACCACATCACCCTAAACTAGGGGTTCCACTAGACCAACCCTTTGTGTCATTTGCGACCATTCCCTGTTATAATGGGATTCCACCCTTAAACCCTTTCTTATGTAGCAGTGTTGTGCATAGTGTCAAACACTGAAGCCCCAAGTCATTCAGGTTTAGTACTAAACTTTTCCTCATGGCTTGCCTTCATGGCATACACCACATAAACTTGGTTAGGGCCTCCCTGAACTAGTCCCAAATAGGTTGTTCAAGACTTTGGGCTTGGAGTATCAATACTTCCTCCGAACGCCCCATACTTACACTAAGTATGAACTATGTTGGGATCCACTTAGTATTCAAGTCTTCAAGCATTCGATCTTTAGGATATTTCCACCAATTATTTTCCTTTTTGACCCCAAACCCCAAACTCTTGAAGTGATAAGCCTTGCGACACTGATTTGTAAGTTTTCCTTTCGTCTAAAAGTTTCTTGGGCTTTTTCATGCCATGATTTCTCTTCATATTTAACATTTCTTTTTCTCAACACTTGGAAGATTTCTCCCCTATGTCAAGTTCGTCTCGAAACTTAGGGATTTATGACTATCTTTCTTGAGATTTGAATATAAAAGAGAGGGTTCAATGGCTCTCTCACACAGAAGAAGTTTCTCTGCCTTCCTTCACTCATTATTGAGATGAATTTACTGCCTTAGTTGTAGACATAGAGCCTCAATGACCATCACAGTATGCTTGCACCCTAGTAATCCAACCACCAATTAATTAACAATGGAAATCTACGATATCCATCCTAGAATTAACAAACATTACATCAAAGCATAATAACCACTGAGGATATCATAAGCATAGAAAATATTACAGGGAGCATCAAGCCTCCCACTTGTGCATGTTTATCATTGAACCATCCATATGATTTACACAATGAATAAAAGAATTTCCATTAACCACAAATGCCATATAACAACAAAATAACATAATAGTGAAATGAAATTCACAATATCATAAGAAAAACCACTTATCTTGTATTATAAATGAGCCTAGAAACTAAGATTGGGTCTTCAAATCTCCACCCAACCATAGAATGGTTGTACTACAAATATTTATTAGATCCAACCACTCTTTTAAGACAAATTTAGAGATTGGGGAGGTAGTTTGCTCAGGATTTCTCGACCATTCACTCAGATACAATGAATAGAGACATTTCTTAGGTATTCTCAATAGCTCCCAGCTAGTATCACACCATCATGGATTTTAATCCAACAACAAAACAACACATGGGTCAAGCGAGGCATAAAGAATCTTAACTTAGTATTGGAGAGAAAGATATGTATAAATATAAAGGAGGTTTTTCAGCTTCATTACTTTTGTAGGAATAAGTGCACACTTGCTAGTAAATTATAAATGGTTCTCACACCTATGTTCTTATCCATGCCATGGCTACACAAGGTTTTATCAACCCACTAGCTCTAGGGTGCCTCAACCTCTTAGAAATTTCTCAACTAGCTAGTCTCTAGTGGTTTTGTCAGCCCCGGGAACATAGCCACAACCTTGATGACTATTAGCCAACAAGCCCCACAAGTTTCTCATCTTGGCTATCTTAGAGCATCCCTACTCCATTGAACTCTCTTCTAGAATTTAAACATACAAGGATGCTTAAGCCATGGGGGCTTCACTCAATGAACCTCTAACATATCATGTGTTTTCATGGCATACTAAAAAATACCCCCAATTTGAATACATATTGGAATATACCTCTAAAAACCACATTATTTAACCCCCTACCAATATGAACCCAATACACATTCCCAACATAAAAAAACCCCCTACTTTCACTAGATATTGTAGGTACCATTTTTTCATTAACATTTTTTATGTCCCTTTGTATTTTTCCATTAACTTTGAGTTTCATTTTTTGTAACTACCAATATAAAAACCCTTCACCCCCTATATATCCCCCAATGTATTATGCCACTTTTAACTCAATGTATAACAAGAAATACATGGGCATGACTACTAACCTATTAATAGACGGAATCCTCGTATGCCGCTATAGGTGATCTGAATTTATGAATGAGCGAAATGAAATACATATATAAATAAAAATACAGAGCTACAATGAAAACTAAAATTCAATTCATTAATAACAAAGTACTGAAAATTGTTTACATGAAAAATGGAAATAAATTTGCTCGGGTGATAATAGCTTATCTCTGAGAAGAGATGTTGCGGCTACATGCTTTTTGAACTATCTTACAATGAGGCTTGGAAGCCTATTTATTATTGAGAAACAATATAAAACCCTAAACATCTAAAAACCTAACCCTAAGAGATGAAGCGCCAAAAGTTTGAGGGCCCCATTGGGGTAAATTGGTACATCAACTTCCCGGGGTCGTAACTTTGGCATGTAGGTTTTAACTCCGTAGAGAAATTACTTGCATATGAATTATAAAACACAGAAAATAAGCAATGGGAGAGAATAACACATAAAACACATATACATAGAGATTTCCCCTAGATCCCAAAACCAGGACTACCAGCTTGATTTTCATTATTGTTCCTTTCAATGTTACAATACATATTTATACATGTCAAAGCATCCAATACGATGGACTCAAAACCATCGCATCCAAAACCATGGACCAAAAACCGTCACGTCCAAAACCATATGCGAAAAGCATGCACAAAACCATAAGTAGGTCCGCCCAACCTAATATAGGATCCAAAAATAAATTTCCCGTGACATTGCCTCAAACCCTGTAGAGGGGGGCTACCCCGCCCCCTCAAACCCCCCCCGCTACGCAATCAGCACAACAAAGGGGGGGCTCCACCCCCCCTCTAACCCCCTAGTTCACTATGTTGGCTAGTCATGGAAAGAATATAACACAACCCAACATTCTCCTGCTTGTTGTTTTCTTTCCACAGGGGGCCATAGGAGAGATTAGTCATTTATCTAACCCTGCAATGTCCAATGTTTCTCTAAACCAAGAGAACTTATCAGAGTTCATAGATTTTGTCAATGCATCTGCAGTATTCTTCAAAGTTTCCACCTTTACCAACAACACCTTTTTTTCTTCTATCATATCCCTCACAAAGTTATACTGAACATCAATGTGCTTTGTCTTTGAATGGTAAGTAGGGGTCTTTGCCAAGAAAATTGCACTTTGGCTGTCACAGTCTATCCTTATAGCTCCATGTACTGACCCCATACTTGAACACAATCTCTAAACGAAAATACTCCCTTGCTTCCATGAGTGGCTTCCATGTATTTTGCCTCTATAGTTGATAGTGCCACTATAGATTGTTTCTTACTCATCTAGTTGACTGCACCTCCAAATAGGTTAAACACATACCCACTTGTAGATCTTCTCTAATCCAGATCTCCAGCCCAGTCTACATCAACAAAGCCATGAATATCCAACATTCTATGCAATCTTGGTCTTCCTTAGTAGCACAAGCCATAATCACTAGTGCCACGCAAATACCTGAAAACCCACTTCACTGCTATCCAGTGCTCCTTCCCTGGTTTTGACATAAACCTACTCAATACTCCCACTGCATGTGCAATATCTGGTCTAGTATAGACCATTGCATACATTAGGCTACCCACTACACTTGCATATGGAACATGAGACATGTCATCTTCCTCTTCTTGTGTCTTGGGACATTGTTCAGCAGATAACTTCACACCTACAGGAATATGAGCCTTCATCGGTTTACTATCCTGCATACTAAACCTCTGTAGTATTGTCTCGACATACTTCCTTTGGTTTA
>APFE030091005.1:37259-66801 GCA_000404065.3 Pinus taeda
GTTCATTATTTCTTCAACTCCATTTTGCTGAGGTGTATATGGAGTAGTCTTCTATCGTGATATACCACACTTCTTACAGAATTCTTCAAATTCCTTACTGTAAAACTCTCCACCGTTATCTGTCCTTAGCACCTTTATCTTCTTCTCTATCTAGTTTTCTACTAGAGCCTTGAATTCTTTAAACCTGTCAAAGACTTTAGATTTCTTCTTAAGGAAACAAATCCATGTATTCCTTGAGAAGTCATCTATAAATGATACATAGTACACAGACTTACCCAGTGATGGAACCTTCACAGATCCAAACACATCACTATGCACAAGCTCTAAAATTTGTTTCACCCTCTTACCACCAAAAGGGAAACTCACCCAATTATGCTTCCCATATACACAATTTTCACAGAAATAAAAATGCAGAGAGCTATTAGTCATACCTTCTACCATACCTTTACCATGAAGTATTTGAAGGCCCTTCTCTCCAATATGTCCAAGCCTTTGATGCCATAGCATGGTCTTTTCTCCAGAGACCACTAGATTTTCTACTCAACTTTCAGGAACCACAGAAATGTTGCACCCATCAATAATAGTGCTACCTTACAGCTTGCACAGAGTTCCAATCCAAACTCCCCGCATCAATACGAGTGCTCCTCAATCCATCTTGTAGGTATCTTTCTCAAACACTGTTTTTACACCTGCATCATCCAACTTGCTTACAGAAATGAAATTTTTGGCCAATGTTGGAATATGCAGAACACTCAAAAGTGTTCTAACCCTTCCACATTACAACTTCAACTTTACTTTTCCGTGACCAACGATTCTAGCCTTCTTGTCATCCCCCAAGAAGACATCACCACCATCATATTTCTCATACTCACAGAACCACTCTCTATGGGGAGTGAAGTGAAAGGATGCACTTGAGTCAGTCAACCATGCCACATGATCTACATGTGTACTTGAAGAAGCCAAGTACACATCCCCACCTTCATCTGAGGTGGTTTTCACCTCTGCACAAGTAGCATCATCAGATTGGTTTCCTTTCTCGGGATATTTAGTTTTATTGTCCCTTTCATAGCACCCTTCCTTTCTGCATTTCCAACACACCACCTTTATTGGTTTTCCTGGAAATTTAGATCTCCCTCTAGATTTATAACTCCCACTCGATGACTTATTTTTATTTTTGTTTTGGGACCATCCTCGTAAAGACAAGGCATCACCATTCTGGATCTCCATATTTTTCCATCTCATCTTCTTCGTCAACAAGGATGAGACTATTTCATCAAACTGCAATGCAGTTGCATTGCTACCAATTGTAATAACTAGACTATCCCACAAATCTGGTAAAGAACACAACAAACTGATGCACTTATCTTCATCTGAAATTTTAATATGAATAGATAATAACTAACTTACCACAGTATTAAATGCGTTCAAATTCTCTATCACCGAATCTCCATCTTTCATCCTCAGGTTATATAGTTTTTTTTGTAGGAACAATTTATTGACCAGAGACTTAGATTGGTACAAAGTCCCAAACTTGTCCCACAAAGCCTTCATTGTAGCTTCCCCTGATACATTCAAAAATACTGAATCTGAGACACACAATCCTATTGTGCTCTTTACCTTCCGATCCAACTTCTTCCATTCTTCATTGGATACTGTCATTGGTTTAGTACTCGAATCTACCTTGATCCATTGATCTTTGTCCACCAACAGATCCTCCATCTTGAGTTTCCACAACTCAAAACTCTTGACCATTAAATTTCTCAATCCTATCTTTCCACTACTCGCCATCTTCTTTCACCACCAGAATCGATCCCATAGATCTCCCACTGAACAGGGTCTACCACAAGCCCGAGCACAACCCCTCAGCAAAAAAGGCATCCCCTTGAAGCCAAAACAATGCTGATACCAAATATAGGTTTTAACATCATACAGAAACTACCTGCATATGAATTCTAAAACACAAAGAATAAACAATGCAAGAGCATAACACGTAAAACACATATACACAGATATTTTCCCCTGGATCCCAAATCCAGGACTACCAACTTGATTTTTCATTATTGTTCCTTTCAATGTTACAATACATATTTATACATGCCAAAGCATCCAATACCATGGACCAAAAACCATCACGTCCAAAACCATGTGAGAAAATCATGCACAAAACCATAGGTAGGTCTACCCAACCTAATAGAGGGTCCAAAAAAAAAATTTCCTGGGGTGCTACCCCAAACCCCATAGAGGGGGACTACCTGTCCCCCTCAAACCCCCCACTGTGCAATCGGCACAACAAAAGGGGGGGCTCCACCTTCATTCTAACCCCCCGGTTCACTACGTGGGTTAGTCGTGGAAAGAATATAACACAACCCAACATGGCATGCAATCTTCATTTGATGCATACGATACTTCATTAGAAAGATCTATCTGAGGACTATGAATTTTTACTACAAAATTCAAATAAAACCAACAAGTTTGCCCATTTTCCAAAAAAATGTCGTTTAGGGCCTCAAAATGGTTCTACAAGTTTAAGACCTAAAAAAACTGCCAAAAATAGTAAATTGTGTTATAATTAAGGAAATTGAAAGAAACAATGTTGGGAGTCTAAGTGGAATAGGTAGGTGGCCACTAATATCCACCTAGATCAGTCCTCCCCCCTTAAGACGAAATGGTTACCATTGTGTTGAGTGCATCCATGAGATGGGAAAACTTATGTTGAACTTGGTCCCTGGTGAGCCACTTGCCTTGGTGCAAGAGTTGGTTAGCTTTGACAACTCGATATAGTTGGATCCTATGTTGGAAATTGTTCTTTATTTGTGTGTCCATGATATGATCATTTGTGGCCTATTCCGTGTAGTTTGGGTTGATCTCTATTGGTGTTAGTTGTTATGCAATGTCTGATATGTCCAACAATGGTGGAAAGTATGGCAAAAGGTGGTCTACATTGAACACTGGGTGTAGGCGAAGGAATGGGGGAATGTTGAGCTTGAAAACATTGTCTCCCACAACCTTGGTGATGGTGTAAGGCTTGCATCGTAGTGGTCGAATTTTCTGATGGGCTCTAACAAGGTGTTCTTTCTGTAAATGCAACTAAACTTTGTTTATCGCCTGAAACTATTGTGGCACTCGATGTTGATCATGCCACTGATTGTACTTTGCATTGAAATTATCCAAGATGTTGTGCACCTGTTGGTGGATGTGTTTGTTGCATTCAATAAACCTGGTTTCTTTATCAACCTCAGACCGTACATGTGTGCATTTTATTTTTGTAGTCACATGAGGCATGGAAACATCAATCAGACAAAATGGTTGAAATCCTAGACCCACTTGAATGGGACTCCATTTAGTCTAGCTATGGAGAGCTTTGTTATAATTGTGTTGCACATAAGGAAGTATCTTATCCCAGGTTTGTGGATGCTTGGAGTTGTACATGCGTAGTATGTGCACTATCATCATGTTGATGAAATTTGTCTAGCCATCAGTGTGGGGATGAAACACAGTTGATTGGGTGAGCTTGGTGTCCAATAATGTCTAGAGGATCGACCAACATGTGATTAGGTTCACTATCCTAGTATGATATAATGCTCTGTGGGATCCCAAAATGTAAAGACACTCATTAAAGAAGAGTTTGGCAGTGTCCTCTGCTATGATACTCTTCATGCAAGTTACCAATATAGCCATCTTAGAAAATGTGTCCACAACCACAAATACATAGTCATTCCCGTGCTTGGTGGAAGGGAGGCCAGACATATAATCCATGGAGATGGATTCCCAAGGCTAGTTGGGAGTAGGTAGAGGAGTGTACAAGCTTTGCTTCTTGATGGTTGTCTTGGTGATGCACAAGCCATGCATGATCTGATATATTTTCCAAAATCTTGTCAGAGTCTTGGTTAATAAAAATACTTATGTAGTATGACCACAATTTTCTTCACACCAAAGTGTCATGCGAGCCGACTATAGTGTGCCTCCCATATTATTTTGGCACACTTTCTTGAAGGAACAAATAGGTGGCCCAGGTAGCATAATAATGCATCTTGGAGGTGGAAATATGGAACTTTCTGTCCATCCACTAACATTTGATATGTGGTGGTGAACTCTAGATCATTCTTGTACATTTGCAGTCATCCAAAGGTCTCATGGCCACAAGAGTTGATAATAGTAGTTAGTGTTGCAACTGGGGGTCGCCTAAGGAAATATATAAAATGGTTGGTGCTACCCTTCTTATATTTAATGTTCAAGTAGAATTGTTGCAAATATGTAGACCACTTCTGATGGTGATTGTTTTGCAACTTCCCTTGTGTCTATATAAACTAAAGAGGTCAATGATCTATGTGCATGATCATATCCTTCCCTAGAATGTAATGTTTCCATTTCCAACAAGAATACATGATAAAATATATCTCTTTATCATAGGTGGGGTACTTCAAAATTGTATCGAAAAAATGTCTCACTGTGATAGGCCATAAAATTCCATTATTAGGTGAGGACCACACCAATAGCATAGGTGCAGGCATCTATATCAATTTCAAATGGATGTTGTAGGTCTATAAATGTGAGTACAAGTGTAGATTAGAGGAGGTGCTTCATCTTAATGAACACATTCTGTTGGGGCTCAAAATAGTAGAACTTTTCTTTAGCTCTACCCTTGGTAACCTGACTCAAAGGCCAAGTGATATGGGAGAATCCCAACATGAACCTTCAATTAAAATTGGTAAGGCCCAAAAGGTTGTGAATCTATGTTAGATTGGTCAAGTTTAGCCAATCCTGAATGAGTTGGATCTTAGCTAGATCCATATGCATGCCTTTCTCATCTATGATGTAACCCAAATATTAGAACTAGCTCATGCCAAAGGTGAATTTCTCCAAGTTGGCACATAGTTTAAGAGGACAATTCTTTATTCCCAAAGGTTCAAGAAATCCCTATGGTTTACTCATCATCATTCTTAACCTTCAAGGAGCCTCATATCTTAGATGCCCAATATGACTTAATCAGTGGCTTCAACAACGACCACATAATCAATAATGTCTTCACTGATATTGTTGATGATAACTGCCCATGTTCACTTATTGATCTCACCAAGCCACCATGATTTGATGACCCACCACTTTAAGGTTCAAGGACTGATTATGAGGTTGAATAACTTCAAGTCCTGTTGATGGTTATGTCAACTTCTCACACCTTGGTGAGATCCCTGAAATAGGTCAAATTAGGGTTTTTGAAAGTTAGGTTTCCTCTAACAATTACCATCTCATCACCATACCATATGATGAAAGCTCATTTTAGAATTATTTCGATATACAATACTCTTTTCACCCTGACTTTTTTGCTGAAGAAAGTACACCAACCATAATTTCAAGTCCTTCTAATTCTTTCCTCGCTAGTGTAGATGGTGATCAAGTACAAGTTGGTGTTTCATTACAATCCACCATATGTGAGGGATAAAATCACATGAATCATATCCTTCTAAAGACTCACCTCACTGACTCATCTCCATCTTGGGAATTAGAAGAATCTGATCTTTTGAACTTCCAATCTGTTAATGTTCAAACATCTGATCAAACCAATGGTATACTCGCTCATGGTTGTCCTGTCACAGCTAATGATAACCATATGAATTCACCTGTTGATATTAAAAAACAAATGATATTTGATGACCTATCATTTGAGGGTTCAGGAGTTTGTCAGGATGGTGAGGCACTTCGGCTCTCACTAATGATTATGTCAAGTAATCATGTCCTTGAAAAATCCATGAACAACCTCAAATCGAGTGATGAGCCTTAGTATTTTAAGAAGAATGCTACAACTCCCAAGGCTACCAACTGTTCTTTATCAACCCGAGGTTTCATACAAACTTAGAGGTGATAGTGCTATATACGCAGTAGATGCATCATCCTACTCATGCCAGCCTCAAATAGGTCACTTGATCATTAGGGTTCCATACCATTCCTCTACTAAACTAAAAGGAGTTTAACTACTGAAACCGAAATGTAAAGGCTAGTGCTAGTGCAAAGAAAGTAAATGCTTTTCAACTCAAAAAATGAAAGTTGTCAACTTGTAAATGCTATGAAAGGACACAAATATTATGCTAATTTGCAAAAGGGAAACTATGCTAACTTGCACTCAATCATCTAGCTATCATGGTTGCTTGAAAACATAATATTATTCTATCATTTCATAATTCAATAATTCATGCATTGAATGTATAATTCACACTTGTAGAGTAAATAAAGTTCTAATTCCTAAATTCAAAAATGAAAGAACAAATGTTATCTAATCTTGCAGGGAAGGAAAAGGTGTGAAGGGACTGGCCTAGGTGGCACTTTTGGTCTTGGAATCCAAGTTGAGGGGTCAAAATACTCCTAAACTAAGCTAGGATATCATTGCAGGTAAAAACAGGGTAAAAGCATCAATCTATAGGTGTGTTACATGATGTCACAGGATGTCCTAAAATGCTACATTAAGTTGGATAAGAAGGTTTGGAGGGTAATAATGGTGAGATTAAGTGTTGGAAGGTTGTAAGAAGGTTGTGGGAAATGTAGGGAAGGTGATAAACACCCTTAGCCAAACCTAGTACTTCATGAATGTTGGATTTGGGCTAAGATGGCTGCTCACAATGACCAAAAAACAGAGATCTACAACATGGGTTCGCATGCATCAAAAGAAGGTGGAGAAGACCTAAATGGAGTTAGTGAAACGGTTCCTTGCCTGCAGATCCAACAACCCTACAATAACACATGCACCTATTTCTCTTTTCATTTGCAAACTATTACAAGCCAATGTGGAAAAGATGAGTTGAATTTGGAAAAGCTTATCTAACTAATGCTAAGAAATTGATAAATGAAATGAACTACCTTCCAAGCTACAACAATCATGAGAAGAAAAAAAACAAATGTAAATATTTCCAAGAAATCATGCACAACTATATAACTAATTCTAAAACTTGATCCATGCAATGAACATGAAATAACACTCTATTTTTGGCCTATGATAGTGGGGTCCTCTAATCATGATCCCATGGGGGACATGAGATAGGGGTCACTCTCACAGGATTTTTGATTTATTTTTCCCTACTGAACTGTAACAACTAATTTACCTTCTAAGCTAAAGGAAACATGAATAAGAAATAACTTAATCAATCTTCTAAGCTAAAAGAAACATGAATAAACTTCAAGAATTAATCAACATTCTAGACTAAAGATATAGATACAAGAGAGAAACTTCTGATGCTAGGGTTGGGCCCTAAGCCAAGAGATTTAGCTTGTAATTCAACACAGTGATAGATCAAAACAGAACTTCTCATTATCATTCAAAAAGTGTCAAATACACCATCAAAACAATAGTAAAATGTGATTCAGCTCAACGGCCTCTTGGCTATAATAAAACTGAATCCTGATGAGTACCTAAGCTTGTTTATATATACAAAAGTGGAGCTACCAACATCTCCCTAAAAAATAGGGATATTTGACTCCCTAACTCGAGAATAGGTTAATTTAACTTTTCTTTAACTTGCACTATATTGGCTATTAATGAACTCAACCTACTTGGCTTCTAATGGCATAGAGTTAATGAGATAGAGTGGGGGTTCTTCCACTGATTGGAGGAGTTAATGAGGTGGACCACCTCGTAAGAATCTCTCTAGCTCATCTACCCCGAGTTCCTGCACTCCAATCAACTCAAAATTGCTCCAATTCTTGCATTTAACACACGCTATGCCACATGAAATAGAAACACATCTTTACTCCTCACACTAAGTATAATATAAAAAAAATTGTAGATAATGTGAGAAAAAGATAATTTAATAAGCTGGAGCATAGCATTGTGACCCATATAATATACCTATTGATGAGCCTCATCGTCACCCCCTACTGAAATTTTTTCTCATCCTATGAGAAACCTATTCATCTATGTCCATGTCCTTCATGGCCTTGGTAGCCTCTCTGACTTCCCAAGGTTCTGTAGATGATTTTCCTTCCTGAGGATAGAAGCATGTATCTTTCTCTATGTATGCCTAATACTTCCTTTCCTCTTCTTCATTCCTCCCTTCCTGTAAACCCCACGGAAAATGTGGACTAAACTTAAGTCCAATCCAGTTGATCTTCAATATTTTCATGGCCCTTTTATACAGAGGTGTTCTATCCAATGCATTCCTAAACATTTTAGGAGAGTGATACTCCATGATCTAGAGACAGTGTACTAGGTTATTCCATCTTCTCTAACATTCTTGTTGGCTCTCTATCCCTAACATCCTTAGAGTGTCCTCAAAGTGGGAGATGGCCTACTCTTGGGTGGTAAGGTATCTAGGTGCTAGCTTAGCATCATTGGAAATGATGTCATGAGTGTTAATTACAACCATGGAACTTATTTTCTCTGCCATGATGTAGAAGGGTTATTTTTCTTCTTTTGCCAATACTTTCCTCACCTCCTCACCTCTAACCTCCTCATGTGTCATCCAGGATGCAAGGGCCATCAGCAGCAAGTCTCCCAATTTTGCATCAAGATCCCAAACATTCATATCAGTTAAGGTGAGGTTGTGCAGGTAAAATTTAGCTAATTGGGCTTTGTATTCAATGCTACTCTTGTCACACAACTCAATTAATTGCTTGTAGTCCTCAAATGGCATGGACCCATGTTGTGCTAATGTCTTGATCTGGAACTGCATCCATTGATCTTTAAGGAATGTGCATAGGATTTGGATGGCAGTCTGCATTGTAGTGCCTCCATGGAGAGGCTTGCCATTGTGGCCAATTTGGTTTCCTTCTCTTGCAATTTATTCCTCAACCATCTATTTTCTGCTTTCAACTGTGTTCTCATTGTGTACTCTCTATCCCTTAACTCACTTAACTCCTTGCGCATTTCTAGGAGCTTTTCTTACATAAGGCCTACATCTTCCACCCTCTTGGATTTTCAAATATGCATCCATCTATGTGTCCTTCCTCTTTCTGCTTCAAGTTCAAAGAAGAGAAGTACTGCAAATTTCTGTGGGATCACTCTGCCTCCTTCATTGAACTTGTAATAGAAGCTCAAATTGGGTTGTGGACTAGGCTCCTATAGCTCTGGAGGATCCTTTTCAAATGTTCTTGGAGAATTTTCTCCCTCCTATAACTATTGTGTTGCCTCTTTCCCTTCTTCATTCCCCTTCTGCTCTTCCTATAGCATTTTATGCTCTTCATGTAGCACTTTTTGTGTTTCTTGTAGCAGGCTTTGTTTGTCCTACAGCTTCCCTTTTCCTTTTTGTTGGAGTGTGGTAGGTGCCTTGGATTTCATAGAGGAGGTTGATCTACTAAGATGCCTTCTTACATATGTTATGGGAGTCTTTGATATGGATTTAGGAGATGTGATTTCCTCAACTTTCTTTTCAATGGGTTCTAGATCCTCTCTTTTACTTGGCGATTCTTCAATTGTAATAGGGGCCTTTGTGGGAGTTTGGGGTTTCCCCTATCATTAGGGGATTTTTGAGGTCTAAAATGGGCCTCCTAAGAAAAATGTACAACGAAAATAAACTTTATAAGAACCAATAGGATTCAAGATGATGATGTCAACCATGAGGGATGATTCACCATTTTTGGAGTAAAAAAGTACAAAGAT
The DNA here is from genome assembly GCA_000404065.3 of Pinus taeda. Classification (NCBI taxonomy): domain Eukaryota; kingdom Viridiplantae; phylum Streptophyta; class Pinopsida; order Pinales; family Pinaceae; genus Pinus; species Pinus taeda. The sequence goes on from APFE030091005.1 coordinate 46,843, forward strand.
TAAAAAATAATAAGATAGTAAGAATACTTTTACAACTCGTATTTTCAACTTATCTCACTACGTTTTTACTCAAATTTCGAGTGGGAGTACTCGTTGGATGCAAAATTTAATTCCTCATCCAAGGAGTACCCATGTTGCATACTTTCGATAGACCCTACTACATGAAAAATGAGAAATACATGAAAACCCATTATTGGAATAATGTTTTTCAAGTATTTTTCATTTGTCATGTAGCAGAGTCAATCATAAGTATACAACATGGGTACTCGGATGAGGAATCAAATTTTGCATCCAATGAGTGTTTATGCTTGAAATTTGAGTAAACCCATATGGAGATGAGTTGAAAATACGAGTTGAAAAAATAATTTTGTCTTTTTTTCCCTCTAAAATTTGATGATGTAATCTAATCTTATTTTATTATTTCCACTATTATTTTATAATTTCTTTAGGAGGCCCATTTTAGACCTCAAAAATCCCCTAATGTTAATTCTAGTGCTTTTATTTGTTTTGAAGTAGAGTGGAGTTTTCCTCTCCCTTTTTTTTCTTAGGCTTGATTGGTGTGCTTAAGGTAGCTAGGGCAGCAACTACCTACTTTTCAATGGGTCCAAGAGAAAAAAATTTCAAGTCTAGGGATACCTCTTCTTCTCTAGGTGCAATGTTTTTCTAAGGGCTTGGTTATTCCTATTGCTCCTCCTCTTCTTCTTCATTTTTCCCTTTCTCAACTTATTCCTTTTTCTTTGGTTCCTCCTTTCTTTTCTCTGCCTCTTCTTCCTCTTCTACTTCCACCTATTCTTCCTCTTGTGCTTCTGCCTCTTCTTCCTCTTCTACCTCCACCTCTTCTCCTTTAGTAATAGAGGTTGGGGTCTCACCAATAGCAAGGACTTAAGTGTCAAGGAAGTCTTCTCTGTCCATATCCTGGAATGTGGACTAGAGGACAAGAACCCTTGATTTATTCAAAGCATCTTCCACTATTAATTTGATGAGGCCATGGTGTCCTAAGTGTTGTTTCTTTCCCTCTTTCACCTTCTGGCTCATGTCCATGAAGGAATGTAGGAGGAAATAAAGCACACTGAGTCTTTTAGCTATGGGAAATCTTGCTTGAAATCTCAGTTCATGGAGCAGTCTAAAATGATAGCTATAGAATACACTCAGTATTCCTTTATAAGAGATGAAATTAAGGATATGGTAGGCCACTTCATCTGAGGAATAGGGTAGTCTCTCCCTTCTGACTCCATTTTTATCTTCAATTGGTTTCTCATTAGCAATGAAGAAATTATTCTTAAAAATGGCACTATTGGACTTGTCTTATTTTCTCCATTGGACCCCTAGGGGAAGAGTTTTCACCCTACTAATCAGCTCAATATTGATAGTAATGTATAATCCCCTCACCATAGTTGTGGCATTAGCTCTTGCCTGAGAGTTTAGGGCCATGGAAAATTCATAAGTGATATCATCATCATATCCCTTTAGTAGTTCAAAGAAATCTAACCACCGATGCTTTTTGAAAATATCTACTACAGGGGGATGAAGGTGAATTCTCTTATTATATATAGGCTCTCTCCTATTAAATCCCCCTTCCATCCTCTTCTCTATTTTCAACTAGGTGTAGGAGGGTTTCTTCCTATGATAGGTCTGATATGAATTCAAAGGGAATAGAGGGTTGGAATATCTATTTGATGAAAATTATGTATATCCCCTCTACTTTATAGCTAGAAAAACCCTTTTTATCCACAAGATGAATGTTATTACTAAGAGAGTTCAAGGTGCACCAAAATGTAAATCATGGATAGAAGAATGAAAGGGGCCACTTACTTTTCACCATAAGGCCTGGTATAGTGATAATTGGAGACCAAATTGACCCTTGGCAACGTTCTTGCACCCTTGGAGGCTTCCTGTAGCAATTTTTTGTGCTTCTTATAGCTTCCTGTAGATTCATGTAGCTTCATCCTATAGGAATGATAGAGTAGGGTTTGACTCCTCTCGATAGCTTCACAGGCTCGTCCTTACCTTAATTGATTTCGAAATGAGTGAAGGTGCAATAGAATTTGAGCTTTGGTATGTTATATGCAATTTTTGTCTAAGGCTATAATGTTGTGATGACATGGCAAAAGTACAATTTTTCCTCATTTAAACCGTTGGCCCTCCTAGAGTTATCATTCTCTCATCCCTCATAATTAACACCCACTCCATCTTAACTAATTTTGACTGTTGTGATACTCCCACATTGCATGATGACTGATAAATCACTTTTCAATCACTGACCTAGGATGGCAAAGTTAATTGGCCACCTCTAACGTATAAAAATACCTTACTTCGGCATTCATACATTTTTCATTATTTTATACCTAGGGAGGAGCTTAGAGGTCACCATACTTGTTCTTACCTTATGCTCAATTGATGCATTCTGGGGTGCTCGTTCTCTGTGTTGCTACTCAGGGAGCTACCTTGCTATCTTTTTGCTCATGTGCATGCATTCTTTGCTCCTGTGTATTTGACTGTTGGTGTTGTTCATGCGTGCAGGTGCTTTGTTGATATCCCAGGTGTTTCTGCTATTGTTGTAGAGTCCTGCTTGGAGTAGAATGGTTCTTCAAAATGATGGCATCATCACCTAACCTTGATGGGAAGAAGAACGAGGTTTCAGGCTTATTGCAATAGTGGCACAAGCTGCTACAGGAAATCTTGTAACAACCCTTTTTTTCTTTTTCAAGGGCTTTCAACTTCAAGGGAGTGATGAGAAAGAGTGTAGGGGGTTGGAGGATGATGTTAGGGTCCTGATTAAGTAGTGAAGGTCTGTGGAAATGGAGGGAATGTCCCCTGTGTTTTTTTTATTATTATTATTTTTAGATGAGATAAAGCTTAGGGTTAGTTTTGAAGAATAGTGATTTTTGTGAATCAGGGATGCATGGAGGATGGGTTAGTGGTGGATCAAGGTGTGAGGACCCTAATTAACCTTGGACAGTTTATGCATGATGATTTTCCTAATCAAATCCTCTTCTTGTAGAATTCCGGGACTTTCTTATAGTGCTACAGGGTCCTCCTGTAGTGCTACGGGATCTTCCTGTAGCAGTTACAGGTCATCTTGTAGCAATATGGAGAGGGCCTGAAAATGGGTTTTTGAGCCCCGAGGATGGGTGAGAGTGGTGAGGACATGGTTTTCATGGAGGGTATGGAGTGGATGGAGGGAATCATTGAATGGAACTTGAGCATGTTGTCCTTGTAGCTCTGTAATTTTCCACTATCCTAAAAAACCTACAAAATGATAGAAATTATTAATGGACATATTGTAGATCTTTGTCATGGCATTATCCTTTATTTTTCCTCTTTTTTCTCTTTTTTTATTTTTTTTATTTTTTAAAGGGCACATGGCCTACCTCAAGAGAGGTTTTCACCCAAGGATATTTTCTTTTTTCTTTTTTCTTTTGTCACTCTTGGGCTACCTCAAGGAGGCTTTAAACCCAAGAGTTGGCCTTAGATGCCTCATGGAGGTTTTCATCCAGACCTCTTATTGTTTTTTTTTTTTGTTCACAAACAAAAAAATATCTAGGAATGTTGTGACTTGGAATCTAGGACACTTCCAATCACATTCACCTCTCTACTAATCGTGCTAATGAAATCTTCCTTGGAAATAAGACTTTTGTAAACCTTCAATCTGTAGCCATTGACAAGCAAGGGAATCCCTTCCTCATCAATGGTCCTGATTTGAACAAATCCATTGTCATGACATTTATCTATCAGTTATGGGCCTAACCACCTTATCATCAATTTTGCTTTAAAGTCTTTGAACCTAGAGTCATATAGCAGGGACCAATACCCTTCTTGAAAAACCTTGTCCTTGATGTTCCTATATTTCCAAACCTTCCTCTGCAATTGGATAACTTTAGTGTGTAGAAGGCCTGCATTTTGAATTCATCCAAACCATTTAACTGGAGCAACCTCTCTTGATGTTCCTTCGTAACATCGAAATCCAATTGTGTTGCCATTCTCAAAGTATTGTACTCAAACTCAAGGCAGAGTAGAGCCTTCTTTCCATAGACCAAGTCATAAGCGGTAAAACCAGTAGTTATCTTCCAATTTGTATTATAGGCCCAAGTGGCCTTCACTAATTTGTCTTCCCAAACCTTTCTGTTTCTGCTCAAAACCTTGGTTAGGATGCCTTCTAGTGCCTTATTGGTGACCACTACTTGTCCATTGGCCTGAGGATGATAGACAATAGATTTTCTATGCTTGTTCTACTGTTGCCTTAACAAATTCTTGATCAGATGTGATGTGAATTGAGATCCTTAAATGATGACTAGCTCTCTGGGGTACCCTAATTTGTAGAACACATTCTCCCTTAAGAACTCAACAACTTTCTACTCTACTTCTACCTTGACAGCCTTTGTCTCAACCCACTTTGTCAAATAATCAGTGCATACAATGATGTACTTTTTATGCCTTGATGGTGGATCAATTGTCAATGAAATCCATGCCCCACTTGTCAAATGGCTCTAAAGCCACCTGAGTTTGTAACGAAATTTAATCCATGGGAGTAGGTTTCCCCATCCTCTAGCACTGATCACATCGACTAGTGTATCTTCTTGCATCTTGGTGGAGAGTGGGCCTATAGTAGCCAACTTGTAGAACCTTGAAAGATGTCCTGTTGGCAGCAAAGTGACCTCCACAAGGCCCATCATGACAAGATGAGAGGATGTAAAAGAATTCCTCTTCCCTAACACATCTCCTCAAGATTTTATCTATTCCAAACTTGAAGAGATTGCCCCCAATCCAAGTGAAAGGGCCACTCTTTCTTACAATTATGCTATTCTCCCCGGATGACAGATTTGGAGGGAATTTTGTGGCAACTAGGTAGTTGGATGTGTCATCAAACCATGGAGAGAGAACTAAAATAGCAAATAATTTCTCATCTAGAAGTTGATCATCAACCATCCCTTCATCACTTGCAGGCAAAGCAAGTCTAGAAAAAAAATCTGCAACTAGATTTTATTTACCTATCTTATCAATCATAGTTAAATCGAACTGATGTAATAAAAGCAACCATCTAATAATTCTAGCATTCACATCAGGCTTGTTCATTAATTACTTTATGGCTGCATGGTTAATACTCACAAAAGTTTGATATCCAGTGATGTAGTGTCTAAACTTGTTCAGAGAGTGGACAATAGCTAGGAGTTCCTTGTCAATTACAGTGTAATTCAATTCATCCTTAGAAAAATTCTTGGTAATGAAGTAAATGGCATAAGGAAACTTGTCATCTATCTAGCCTAGAGATGCTCCTACAACTTTTTCAGATGCATCAGCATTGATGTGAAAAGGAGGATCCGAATTTGGGCCTTTAAGTATGGGTGCAGTAGTTAATTTGTCTTTCAAGATCTCTAGGGCCTCTTACCAACTATTTGACTAGCAAAATTCAGATTCCTTGGCTAGAAGTCCAAACAATGATGAGGTTACTTTGTTGAGGTATTTGATAAACCTCCTATAATATCCAATTAAGCCCAAAAAGCTCCTAACATCCCTCTCCTTTTGAGGAGTAGGGACCCTTTTTATGATGGCAATTTTGTTTGGGTCCACTTGTATTCCCTCTTGAGATATTGAATGGACAAGGACAGTCCTTGCATTCATCAAGAATTCACACTTCATAGGACTAAGTGAGAGGTTCATTTCAATGCACTTATTTAGGACTTTCCCAAAGTTAGAGAGAGCCTCCAGGAAGTCACACCCATAGGGAGTGAGATCATCCATGTAGAGCTCTATAGAGTCATGGAGTAGCTCAGCAAGGATGCTCAGAACTTCCCTTTGAAAAGTGGCAAGGGCATTAGATAATTCGAAAGGAAGGACCCTATAAGCAAAGGTACCCCAGAATGTAGTTTTATCTTGGTCCTCTGGGCTGATTTGGATCTGATTGCAACCATTGAATGCATCCAAGAAAGAGAATAACTTCTTCCCTACAAGAACATCCAAGAACTGATCAATGAAAAGTAAAGGGAAATGGTATTTTTTAGTGTCTTTGTTCAGCTCTCTATAATCGACATAGATCCTCCACTTTCCATTCTTCTTTGGGACCAAAACTAGAGGGGACACCCACTCACTATCTGAGATGGGGTGGATGAACCCAGCATCCAAAAACTTCTGCAACCTTCCTTCACTATCTCTTTGAGGGATGGGTTCATTCTCCTATGAGGTTGGCGCATAGGTTTGCATCCTTCCTTGATGTAGATGTGATGATTACACATCGAAGGATGCACTCCCTTCATTTATTTATAGCTCCAAGCAAAGGCATCTAATATTTCTCTCAGCATGTTGCACAACTTCTCTTCTTGGATGGCTTAGAGAGAGGGGTTGATCTTCAAGGTTTTAGATGGACCAAATTATACGATTTTGACATGTGCAAGACTGGGGTCCACTAGGTATAACTCAGTCCAAGGATTACCCTCAGATTCCTTCACAAACTCATCAAGAGGCATGGTGTTAGGGGGTTGGTTATGGAGGATTTGGTCAATGAGATCATGTTCATCAGGTTTAACCCCTCCTATAATAGCATCTAGGGTACATAGTGGATGGGATGTGGTATGATACACTTCATATTCCTCCTCCTCTTCCAACCATAGGGGTAATTCATGCTCCAGGGATGGTTGAGCAAGAGGGTACAATACCAACTGTTTGGAAAAATGCCCATTCTTAATGGTCATGTTCTCATCTCTTGGGATAGAGGATAGAAATTGAATTTGGTCTTGGGATAGAGAAGAAGGAAGTCAACAAGATATTCCTAGGAACCATTAGATACCATTACATCCTCAACAACTCCCTCAGGAAACATCGTGGACCTATCTGCGAGTTTCAGCACTATGGTGGTCTTTCTCAAAGATCCTTGGAGGTTTAGTTTGATAATGGTTTCCTTAGTCATCACATTGATGGAAGCCCCAAGAACAATCAAGTTCTGAGGGATAATGATGCCCTCAATGTGCACATCTACCACAAAAATTCCATGGTCTAGATACTTTGGGCAAATCGCTCCCCCAACATTAGATCAGACAATTGACCAATGACATTGATGATAGCAGTGTCTTTATTTCTCCTCCTAGGATGTTTGAAGAATTTCTCTTTTATAAGCTTATTTCAAATGGGAACATCCTTGATAAATTGGAGAAGTGGAATTTTAACACACAAGTTTTTCAATTCTTCCAAACGTTTAGTCTCTTCTGGGGTGTGTTGGTTAGGATGGATCAATATTTTAGGAAAAGGTGGATTTTCTTGAGGGAAAATCTCTTCATTTTTCACTTCAATATCCTCAAGTAGAGATGGAGGTTGGTTATCTGGGAGGACTCTTCAAGACTTGAGGTTGATTTCTTGATTCTCCACAACATAGGTAGGGTAAGATGTCTCTCCACTATAGACTTGTTGTGCTTTCTTGTTGTTCGGGTTCATATTTGGTTGAGCATGCATCTGAGGTTGCTTGGGTGGAGGAGGATGAATGAGTTGTGGTTGAGATGGAGGTGAAGGAAGCAAAGCAGGAGATTGGTTGAATTGAGGCATCAAACCTTGTGATGTGTTATTCCTCTGAGGATGTGTAGAAGCATATGGATGAAATGTTTGATTGGAAGTTTTGGGAGGGTACTGAAGTGCATAAGGCCAAGGAGAAGGTGTGGACTAGGAAGGATGAATAGGAGAATACCAAGGGGGCAAGGGTGCATTCTGGTTGGGATGGTAATAGGAATAGGATGCACCTTGCATGCTCAGTTGGTATGGTCGAGGCCCTTGAGGCCTACTTTGATTGATGTAACAGAGATGTTCAGCCCCACCTTCTGCCCCTTGGTATGCAACTTTCAATCCAGGCAAAGAAGGACACTTGACTATGGAATGGGTTTCCTGACAAACTGAGCATACCTCTATAACATTTAATGGAAATTCATTTCTAGGGTGCCTTCTAGTGCATTTAGGGAAAATTATAGCTAAGGTTCTCTCTGCTTCCTCTTGTCTCTTCTTAATCTGAATGGTGTCCATTTGCAGAGAAAAGGTGTGAAACATTTTACTTTTAAAATCCTCCAACATGTTTCCAATTTCATTCTTGATAGATGTGGTGGAGGAAGAGGAACTGGCCAAAGCTTGAATAGCCCTACCCTTCTTTATAGTAGCCCTAGAATGGTTTTTGAATAGTGTCTTGATGTTTCCATAGGGTAGCTGATAAATGTCTCCTCCAGATAACATGTTTATGGTTTCGAGTATGTCCTCCCTGATTCCTTTAAGAAGGACTAACTTGAGTGATTCAAAATCAAGGGTGCATCTGGCCCTTTTACAACTGAGATGGAACCTTTCCTCATAGTCTTCTAGGGATTCATCCAGTCCAAGAGTAATTCTAAATATTTCCTCTTTGGTTTCTTTAGACCTACAATATTCCCTATTATTTTTGTTGAAGGATTGTTGCATTTGAGCCCAGGTAGTGATGTTATCGCTAGTTAGACCCATGAACCAGTGCAAGGTTGCATCCTTAAGGGTGGATGGGAACAACTTCAACTTCTGGTCATCGGAGGTATAATCATAAGTTATACAGAAAACAATAAGCTCAAACAAAAAGGTATCAGGGTCCTCGGAGGTTAAGCCATGGAAGTGATGAAGGGTAGAAGGGCTTATATTTTTCATCCTAGCATCTCCATTAGTCTCTCTGATTGGAAAAGCACCCATCATTTTTGTTTTCATCCATGGTGTAGGTATGTGGAATGGTTTCTTCTTCTTCTTCCCCAATAGGCTCTTCAAAGATCTCATGTTGTTCACCTAAGGGGTCCTCTAACTCCCATATAGTCAGAGAGGGAAGTTGACATTCACAGAAGAGGGGTGAAGGTTGATTGTTTGATGGTGTGGGGGTATTTGACAAGACTTTCCCTAAAGTGTCTCTACTCCTACGAGGCATGAAATAAATTTTTCTTTTTATGTGTTTTTTCAAAACCAAATGAAAAACAGAAAGGAAAGCAAGAATAAAATCTATCTATTGAATGCAAAATAGAAAGAAAAGCAGAAATTACATCTACCTAGACACCTCCCCAACAATAGTGCCAAAAAGTAATGATCCTTAGTATTGCAACAAGAATTCTTCAACTCCCAAGGCTACTAACTTTACTTTATCAACTGGGGGTTTCGTACAAACTTAGAGGTGACAATGCTATATACACAATAGATGCACCATCCTACTCATGCCACCTTCAACTAGGTCACTTAATCATTAGCATTCCAAATCATTCCTCTACTGAATTGAAATTGTTATAACTACTAAAAGAAAAATGTAAAGGCTAGTCCTAATGCAAAGAAAGTAAATGATTTTCAACTCAGAAAATGAATGTTTTCAACTTGTAAATGCTATGAAAGGACACAAATCTTATGCTAATTTGGAGAAGGGAAAATATGCTAACTTGTACTCAATCATTTAGCTATCAAGGTTTCTTGAAAATAAAAGATTATTCTATCATTTAATAATTCAAGAATGCATGCATTGACTATATAATTCACACTTGCAGAGTAAATAAAGTTCTAATTGCTAAATTCAGAAATGAAAGAATTAATGCTATCTAATCTTGCAGGGAAGGAAAAGGAGTGAAGGGATTGCTCTAGGTGGCACTTATGGTCATGGAATCCAAGCTGAGGGGTCAAAATACTCCTAAACTAAGCTAGGATATCATTACAATTCAAAAAAGGGTCAAAAAATGCTACTATAGGTGTGCTACAAGATGTTGTGACAGGATTCATGTACTGTTATAGGAGGTCCTAAAATTATACAGGAAGTTGGATGAGAGGTTTTGGAGGGTAAGAATGGTGAGATGAAGTGCTGGAAGGTTGTATGAAGGTTGTGGGAAATGTAGGGATGGTGATCAACACCCTTATCCAAGCCTAGTACATCAAAGAGGCCAAATTTGGGCTAAGATGGCTACTCACGTTGACCAAAAAATAGAGATCTAGAACATGGGTTGGCATGCATCAAAAGAAGGTGGAGAAGACCTAAATCAAGTTGGTGAAAGGGTTCCTTTCCTTTAGATCCAACAACCATGCAATCACACATGCACCTGTTTCTTTTTTCATTTGCAAATTATTACAAGTAAATGTGGAAAAGATAAGTTGAATTTGGAAAAGCTTATCTAACTAATGTTAAGAATTTGATCTATGAAATGAACTACCTCACAAGCTACAAAAATCATGAGAAGCAAGATAACGAATGTAAATTTTTCCAAGAAATCATAAAAAACTATCTAACTAATGCTAGAAATTGATGTGCAACAGAACCATTTGTTGGCTTATTTGGACCTGACCTAGGTTTGGAAAAGTTATTTAGCCAAACAAATCCCACAGCTACTGGCCCTTTTGGCAATAGCCCGTGGAGCGCAGACTGAGGTCTCACTCGAGGTAGTAGGGGAGGGTGTTGGAACCAGGTTTCCGCACTCTTGGGATGTCTAGATGTGGCCTGGAGGTTTCGCACACCATTCCGCAGCTTCACGCTGCTCTATTTCGCGTAGATCCGAACCCAGAATAATCCTTACTACTTATTATTGTGTGGTTTATGTATTCAATCTACTTATTGTGATCTTTAAGCAAACATTTATCAGATTTAACTAGTTCGCACACTTAGAATAGCCATAGATTTAGGTATTTATAAGCAGATGCGCATAGATCAAATAGTTACAGTAATCATACAAAAACCAGATCCGCGATAATTCAGATTTAACATAGAATTTCAGAAACAACTTAGCTTTATTCAACTTCTTCACCAATACATCCAGATCCACCCTAGGCACTCAACTACAGGGATCTGTGCACACAACTGCGAACTCTTCTAGGCCTTTGCGCACACAGCTGCAGAGCCTCTATCCACTACCCAAACCCTTGACTCGGACTTACAGATGGTTCCAAAATTTCCTTCTCAAAAACCCATTACATATCAAATCCAAGATTACATACCAAAAAGCTACCTTCTACTCATAGAGCCTTGCTCTATTTATATCTTCCTATGGTCCACAGACCGGCTTACTTCCTATTATTTCATATTATTTCTTGGGCAAACAACCCTTTGACTCGACCGTTTACATTTCGCGCTACACATTTTTCGGAGTTTTACAATATTTTTATCCTACTTAGAGGCTCTCAGCCCCAAAACTGTTATGCGGGACCTCCGCTACCCAACATATGCAATGAACAAGAAATTACACTCTATGAGGGAGATGAGATAGGGGTCACTGTCATAGGATTTTTTATGGATTTTTCCCTACTGAACTATAACAACTAATTTACCTTCTAAGCTAAAGGAGACATGAATAAGAAACAACTTAATCAATTTTCTAAGCTAAAAGAAACATGAATAAACTTCAACAGTTAATCAAAATTCTAGACTAGGGATATAGATACAAGAGAGGAACTTCTACTGCTAGGGTCAAGCCCTAACCCAAGAACTTTAGCCCTTTGATTCAGCTAAGTGCTGGATCAAAATAGAAATTATTACTATCATTCAAAAAGTGTCAAATACATCATCAAAATAACAATAAAATGTGCTTCAACTCAATAGCCTTTTGGCTACAATAAAAATTCAAATCCTAATGAGTCCCTTAGCTTGTTTATTTATACAAAAGTGGAGCTACCAACAACTCCCTAGAAAATAGGGATATTTGACTCCCTAACTTGAGAATAGGTGAATTTAACTCTTCTTTGACTTGCATTGGCTCGGTTGTTAGTGAACTTGGCCTGCTTGGATGCCAATGACACTGAGTTGATGAGATAGAGTGGGGGATCTTTGACTGATTGGAGGAGTTAAGGAGTGGACCACCTCTCTAGAATCTCTCTTGCTTGTCTACTCCAAGTTCCTGCACCCAAATTAACTCAAAATTGCTCCAATTCCCGCATTTAACACACATTAGGCCAGATGACATAGAAACACATCTTTACTCCTCACGCTAAGCATAATATAACAAAATTTGTAGATAAATGTGAGAAAAATATAATTTACTAAGTTGGAGGATGCCATTGTGACTCATGTCATATACCTATTGATGAGCCTCATCACTAAGGTTTATGAAATTATCATTTTTGTGCTTGAATTCTCTAGTATCTTAGTTGCATGTGAAAAAGGCCCATATTTTCAAATTCATCTAGTTTATCATCCTCAATATCATGATAAGATTGCTGACTTCCTTGAAAAATCTTATATGGAAAATTCCTCTGCAAATAGGCACCATCTTACCTCTCTTGCACATGATTTAGGGTTGAGCATGAATAGGTGCATATCATGGATGGATGGTTGTGGTTTTCAAGTTTATCATTATGTTTATCAGGATAGAGTTGTAGCCTCGATTAAACAATCTTTTTTGGAGCATTTTCCTACCAGCAAGCATGACCTTCTTGATGATGTGCATGTTTCACAAGTAAGCATTGTTATTTTTTGCACAATTCTTTACATCGGTTCTAATCACATATATATTTTTTCTTGTAGGTTGGAAACTTCTTTATTGGCTATTGTAATTTTGATTTCACATGACTTGACCTTTTCTCTAGCTAAATTAAGGTTTTAGGTTTAGGGTATTTAGGGTTTACATGTCAAAGTTTGTTAATTAGGGATTTATTTTATGGTTAAAGTTTAGATATGTTTTATTGTGTTTTATTTATCACAAGTAGTTAGTTGTTGCATGGAATTAGGCATTTTAAAATGCATTCATCTTTTGCATTTAATTCTCTTCATAAGCATGGCGTGGCACTCTTAGTTGCAGTTAGTTTATTTCTCCCTACTACATTACATCGTGCATTCATATTCTTGCATAGCATAGACTAGCTATTGATGTAGGAGCATCCAGCACCCCTCATTAAAGGAGGAATCCAAAGCGGAAAAAGGAGGAAGACGTGGACCACGGAGAAAAACAGGGACAAATCTATTTTAAAATGGAGAAAAGATGGAATGGATAAGTCTCTCAGAGACTTTATTAAATGTAATCTGCCACATATGTATGCATGTGGCGAGCTTTAGGGATTTTGTTAGAGGAAATCATGGGGAAATCTTATTGGATCCTTTCAGTGATCTGATCCAACACTTCTTATATATATGATGAACTTGCGTGTTCAATCGGGATATAGAGCAGTAGATAGATTTGATGTAGTCGAGAGGGGAATTGTGCCTAACGCTAAAATTCCTTAGAATGTAACTATGATGTGTATAATATAAAATTGTGTGTTCAGTGGATTTCTGCATGTCTCTGCATTACGTCTTTCAGTTCTGTTTTGTATATATGCATGATGGTTTGAATCCAGTGTTGGTAGACCGTTAATCAATCATCGATCGCTGTTGGATTGATGGCGACCGAATGATTATGTGAATGCTGTGTTTAGAATAGAATGTGGCAGAGCACTGTGTTTAAACATAGAAATCCATCAATCCTTAGTTGAATTCCAATTACATTAAGGAACAATGCAAAACACCTAGCGGATCTGGAATCCAGGCCTGAAAACTTATGGAAGTTGACCTATACCCTTGTCGATTTTGGAAGGCATATTAGATCGTTGCATTGGAGTGGAAGGGACTAAGGACTTAGATAGGCGTGATGAGCGACCACTAACAAAACAAGGACGGTTGGATAGAAAGGGGATCAACGGCGGAGATGCGATCGATGATCGCATATCGGGAAATTCAAGGAATGGTGGTCTATGGAACGGCAATACACCGACGGCCAATATTGAGATATCACCAATAAACCGATCGATGATCGGGTAGTCAGAGTTTTGGAGAAGGCAGAGATCGGCGTAGCAAAAAGTAATAAGAGTGGACCCACCGATTTTATAGTTGCGGCCTTATGATATTTGAAATCTGGCATATATTTTTGGAGCAGGGTTTCCTACGTAATCCTGTGTAACCTGATATGTTGTGTGCCCCAAGCTTTTAAAGTAAAAGCAATGTTAAACACTTCCGATAAGAAATGAAAGCTGAGAAGGTTATATGGTTCCGGTCCAATGTAAGTCCATGATTTAAAGGGCTTAGAGCCTAAGAAATGAATAAACGCTTTTGATAGGCTTTGTGGGTCATAACTCATACGCCTCAAGGTCGATTTTTGTAAAGGAAAGGGATTTTAGCTTAACCCCCAATTTCTCTTTCCATCATTTGGTATCAGAGCAGACGAAGATTTTGCGTGTAAAGGAAGATTAAAGAATTTCCTAAGAGAAGGAAAAAGGAGTGCAAGCAGAGGAGAAGGAGGTACAGTTGATAGAGCTGGAGAGTTATGGTCTTACTGTCACACAAACAATGACAACAAAAGGTGAGAAGATTGTAGCAAACCTAGAGCATGGAGTGCTCATTTGGTTCTAGAGGAGAGAACCTGAAGGATGCCAAAAGACTGAGTGAAGAGAGCTTGGTGAGGTATCATGTAGCAGAAGGAGATTGTTACTGCAGAGGTCGGTTGTAGCTCATAAAAGCAGTTCCGCTTAAGAAGTGAAGTGGGTAGAATTGCTAAGGACAAGGAGAAGCATATGGCCAGGAGGTCATAAATTTTTTTTCCTCGAGATTCTAATGTAGGAGCATCCAACACTCCTCATTAAAGGAGGAATCCAAAGCAGAAAAAGGAGGAAGACATGGACCAAGTAGCAAAACAGGGACAAATCTATTTTAAAATGGAGAAAAGATGGAAAGGATAAGTCTCTCAAAGACTTTATTAAATGTAATATGCCACATATGTATGCATGTAGCGAGCTTTAGGGCTTTTGTTAGAGGAAATCATGGAGAAATCCGATTAGATCCATCCAGTGATCCGATCCAATACTTCTTATATATATGATGAACTTGCGTGTTCAATGGGGATATAAAGTAGTCGATAGATTCGATGTAGTCGAGAGGGGAATTGTGCCTAAGGTTGAAATGCCTTAGAATGTAACTATGTTGTGTATAATATAAAAGTGTGTGTTCTATGGATTTCCGCATGTCTGTGTATTACATCTTTCAGTTATGTTGTGTATATATGCGTGATGGTTTGAATCCAGTGTTGGTAGACCATTGATCGGCCATCGACCACTGTTGGATTGATGGCAACCCAACGATTATGTGAATGTCGTGTTTAGAATAGACTGTGGCAGAGCACTATGTTTGAACACAAAGATCCATTGACCCTTAGCTAAATTCTAATTACATTAAGGAATAGCGCAAAACACCTAGCGGATCCAGAATCCAGGCCTGAAAACTTATGGAAGTTGGCCTATACCCTTGTCAGGTCCAGAAGACATATCGGATCAACGCATTGGAGTGGAAGGGGCTAAGGCCTTAGACAGGCGTGATGAGCGACCACTTATGAAACAAGGATCGTTGGATCGAAAGGGGATCAGTGGCGGAGATGTGATTAGTGATCGCATATTGGGAAGGTCAAGGAATGGTGGTCTATGGAATGATGACATGCCGATGACCGATATTGGGATATTGCCAATAAACCGATTGGCGATTGATTAGTCGGAGTTTTAGAGAAGGCAAAGATCAATGCAATAGAAAGTAATAAGAGTTGACCCCCCGATTTTATAGTTGCAGGCTTATGATATTTGAAATCCGGCATTTATGTTTGGAGCAGGGTTTCCCGCGTAATCTTGTGTAACCCGATATGTTGTGTGCCTCGAGTTTTTAAAGTAAAAGAAATGTTAAACTCTTATGATAAGCATTGAAATCCATAAAGGTTATATGGTTCTGTTCTAATGTAAGTCCATGATTTAAAAGGCTTAGAGCCTAAGAAATGAATAAACACTTCCGATAGGCTTTGTGAGTCATAACCTGTAGGCCTCAAGATCGATTTTTGTAAAGGAAAGGGATTTTGGCTTAACCCCCAATTTCTCTTTCCATCAGCTATTGACCTAGCCTTGCATTTTCTCTTTGTTGCATGCCACTGCATGACACTTCACAAGCTTGGAGCCTTTCAAACCTTTGTTGTTGTGATGATCTTTCTTATGCTTGTCTGCACGTGGTCGAATCTTAGAATATTTCTTTGACCTCTTCACACATGATGAAAGCCTAAAAAAATTTCTTGGTTACTTTTCT
Source organism: Pinus taeda (assembly GCA_000404065.3). Classification (NCBI taxonomy): domain Eukaryota; kingdom Viridiplantae; phylum Streptophyta; class Pinopsida; order Pinales; family Pinaceae; genus Pinus; species Pinus taeda. The sequence goes on from APFE030091005.1 coordinate 62,861, forward strand.
CTAATATTGAAACCCTAAACCTAATTATTGTGTGCTTGTTATGGTTACTTGAAGAGGAAAATTCTCTTAGAATTGGTCATCAAATCTATATCCTGAACAACTTTCCTACGAGTGTGATTCATTAGCAAGGAAAATATGAATAGCTACTTGTGGGGAACTCTAATTAGTTAAAATGATTTTTATATGTAACCAAAACCTTGTATCTAGCATGGTCCTAAATATTTCCTGGTGTCTTTTCACAGCCTACTTGTCAATTGGAGATAGGATGTTGAAGCAGGGCATGAGGGTGAACCTAAATTAGAAAATCTTTTAGTTTTTGTCAAGCAAGGATCAACCTCTCTTGCACATAAAATAAGTTGGGATCCCTCATCCTCCCTAGTGAAATAAATGCATGATCAGTTATTCTAATGTTCACATACAAATAATAAAAATAAATAAAGGGTAAACGATTGAGAAAGGCTTACTGCGCAGAGAGGTGATGCAACGACTCTGCCATGGTACTAACCAAGCTCGTTGGCAGCAGAGCAATGATTATGATTTCTTGAAGTGACTTTGTCGGGTACTAAATAGGTTTGCTGGCAGCGGAGCAACACTAGAAACTCACTTCAAATTTTTGAATACAATAATCCATCTTCCATTCTCTCTACATCATAGTTAAAAACTTACAGGTGTAAACCCTTGTTTTAGCATCTAAAGAGTACCAGGACATGGATGAGACATAGGGGAAAGGGATACCCATAAAAGTTTGATTAATGCAAAAGGGACCCATATTATCTATTAAATACTTCCTTGTATCACTATTGAAACTAGATATATTAAAAGGATGTAGACAAAGATGTTGGATTCTATTTGTGTTTCGCCAGTTTTTGTAGGCACTACAACAACACCCAAAAATTTTAGCCCGTATATCCCAAATTTTGGCCCCCCCTGTGCTTTTCATGGTCTTATTGGTTATGCATGTTGATAATAATAACGCAACCATAATTGAAGCTACATTTGTTGTATAGGGTCATTATCTAAGCATTCATGTCCTCCATCCTCGATACAAAGGTTTAGGGCATTTGCATTCATTCATTTTTCCATGGATCTTGCAGCATTGTTCCTTCATGCCTATTAATTTGTGTAGAAGGTATCTTGTTTTGGTATTTATGTGTCTTTTTTTATGTCCCAGGGTTTGGATAATGCTGAAACTAAACCAAAATATTTATCACCATCAAGATGCAACTCATAGAAAGAAGCATGTATCATTATGTCAAGGTTTATAAGATGCAACACAAGCCATATGTAGTTCAATGTTGGCATATTGTTGTAGGGGTCAACCAAGATTCATCCACACTTGAGTCTACATGCTATAATGAATTTGAACCCCCCTATATTGGATTATCTCTACTATCATTTACCAATGGCCTCTTAGAGTTTCACTCCATGTTTAGTTATTTAGGGTTTCTTTATAACTTACAAAATTCTGCCCTAAAAGTTGAAATATCTAAGTTCTTCTCCTATTCACTCATCCTAGTCTATATCAAGGCACAGGTCCACCAATAGTAACATTAACCCATTGTGTGACTTGCGATTTGTTTATATCCCTTAGTCACATAGTCGCAAAATCGTGACTCGAAAAGGCAGTAACCTCTACGGCCTAATCTCTTCTATGATCTTGGAACCTCTCTTACCTTGTGACCTATCCTTTTACGACATATACCCTTTTGCGAATTTTGACCTTCTCTCTCTTGGTGGCCTAACTATTAGACTCCTAGTCACTAAGTCACAATCACAGTTGTAGAAACCAACAACTCCTGTGACCTAGTGTCTTATGTGACCTTCTGACCTATCTATTTATGTGACCTGTGATCTACCTCCTATTGTGATTTGTGACTGGCCATTCCTTAGCCACATATTCGCAAGATCACATCTGAGAAGGTCAACAATATATGTGACTTACTCTCATATGTGACCTTGAGACCTATTCTTCTCCATGACCTCGCAATCTGTCCTCTCTTGCGACCTATCGTCTCTATGCAACCCGCAACCCACTTTCACCCTATGAGTCTCCTCAAGTCACAATTACTACCTATTATCTGGCTTCCAAATGAACGCTGCGACTAGCCACTAGATTTGGGACCTACGACTAGCCACTGGTTTTGCAATTTGTGACATCCCTATCTTTGTATTTTTTTTTTCTGACTTTTTCCTATGTCTCTTCATGTCTCTGCCTCTTCAACTTCCAAAAACCTTTGTATTCCCTAAACCCAAGCCTTATATGCATATTTCCCCTTTGTATTTTTAAACCTAGACTCTATCCTTCTTACACCCTCACTCTCCAAGGTGTCCTCTCCTTGTAATTACTACACCTCTAGTGCAACTTGTAATTGCTTCTCAGACTTGAAACTTCACCCTTTTCCATTACGAGCTGAGATAACAACTTACACTTTGAGCATGAAAATGACTCTCTATCCCTTAATAGTTGTTTCCATCACTAGTAGCCATTTCCTTCCCTCTATCATTGCAACCTACGACTAGACTTGACAAGCTTTCTCCCTTAAGTCGTAAGTCACACTTTTAGTCACCAATGTTGTGACTTAAAGATGCACTAACACACAGATTTGAAGATGCAACGAACACTACAAAGAGGAAATGCAACCATCATTATGAAGAGGTTTTGCGAACAACACTACAAAGAGGAAATGCGACCAACATTATGAAGAGGAAAATGTGACCAACACTATGAAGAGGATTTGTGACTAACATTTTGATTTGAAGATGTGAATAGCCTTTGTTGATGTGTGTTGGGTCCCTATAATACTAGTGATTACCCAATTACTATTGTATTTGTACCCCTTATTAATATTGTTGTGCCCCTATTGCCCCCATATTGTTATTATTGTGCCCCACAGAATCCCTCTATTGTTATTTTTGTGGCTTATATTATTATTGTTAGGTCGGCTGGGTTATATTGTGACTCCTTAGACTCCTATATATAGAAAGGAGGTTTTGTCATTTGTATCATCGAGGAATTTTTCATTTATGTAATGTAAAGGAGGTTTCCCCCTCGAAGAGGCTGAATTCTAAGGCGTTGATCTATCTTTTCTATCTTTTTCTTGAGCTGGTTTCATAACATTTGGTATCAGAGCTTTGGATTCTAGGGTTTCGCTGCTCCAAACAGGTCAGTGTGGCATTTTCACTATAACGTTTATTCTGCGACGTTTCAGAAGCTAAAAGAAAAACCCATTTGAGAAGAAATCACGCTGAATCTCGGGTCCAAAGTTCAGAGCTGTTCGTGCTATATTTGCGGAGATATGATCTAAGGAAGTTGGTCTTCTTGTAGACTCCTGAATTTCATTCCAAATAGGTCATCGTGGCATTTGCACTATAATTTTTTTCTATGACGTTTCAGAAGCCAAGAAAAAAACCCATTTGAGAAGACATCGCGTTGAATCTTGGGTCCGAATTTCAGATATTTTTGCGCTATATTTGCGGAGATATGATCTAAGGAAGTTGGTCTTTTTGCAGACTCTTGAATTACATTCCAAATAGGTGACCTAGGGAAAATCATCATAACTTTTTCTCTGAGCATTGGGTTGAAATATCGTAAGAAGGCGCAGAAAGAGGACAGACTTTAGTTTCTTGTATATATTTTTTCAGAGCCAAAGGACGAAACAGTGACTCGTGGCACATCGTAAAAGTTCACTCTACTGAACTAGTCTATAATCAGGTCACTGTGGGAGATTTCGCATAACTCTTCCTTGGAGAATCCAATTTGGATAAGACTAGTGGCATTGGAAAGAGAACACAGAGGGCTACCACAGGTTGTAATTTTAGAACTGGATGATCTAAAAGGACAGAGATACATCAGAGGCAATATCGAGCTCCTACAAAGTGAAAAAAAGGTGTGTAGATTCTTTTGAATTTTTGCTTAAGATTGGTTTGAAAATTTATTTTGA
>APFE030091014.1:0-12966 GCA_000404065.3 Pinus taeda
CCTTTTTGTTAAATAATAAAAAGTCCCTTGAGATTCATTGTAACATAGTTCAGAGGCATGTAGCCACCACATCTCTTCTCAAAGATAACATGCCATCACCTAAGATAGTTTATTTCCATTTTTGTATGTAAGCATATTTTAGTTTTTTGATATTAATGAAATGGAGTTTTATTTCTACCACATCTCTAAGTTTATGTGTGTCTATATATATATATATATATATACACACACACTCATAAACTCAGAGATGCAGTAGAAATAAAACTTCATTTCATTAATATCAAAGAACTAAAATATGCTTACATACAAAAATGGAAATAAACTATCTTAGGTGATGGTATGTTATCTTTGAGAAGAGATGTGGTGGCTACATGCCTCTGAACTATGTTACAATGAATCTCAAGGGACTTTTTATTATTTAACAACAAGGGAAAACCATAAACAACCAAAACCCTAACCCCGAGAGATGGAGCAACAAGAGTTTGTGGGCCTCATTGGAGTTAGTTGGGTAGCCAACTTCCCGGGGTTGTAACTTGGTCATATTATCATTTTTTGGCAAGTACAATACCTTGTTGGAAATATATCTCCGACTACTGTAGGATTTTATGTAGGCCCCTACATGTTGCTATGGGCCTATTGTAGACCTCAAAAAAACGTTGATTAGGGGGTCAAAACTAGGCCTCGAAAAGCTCCTAAAAATAGTAAATGTTGCTATAAACAAGGAAACTGGTGAAACCAACTAGAGGTCTAGGTGGAATAGGTGGGTTGCCACCAATATCCACCTGGATCAAGGTAATATGAGAAGTAAGACAAAATTAATTACCTATATTTTCATGAATTTCTTGAATTGCATGATCTTCTTGTTCTCTCAATGTATGTCATCTTTTTCTCATCATTTCTTTAGATTTTTCTTTCATTTCCTCTATGTTTGTAAATTACTTGGTCATATTATCTTCGTTTGGCACATACAATACTTCATTGTAAATATCTCTCTGACTACTACAGGATTTTCTGTAGGTCCCTACCTATTGCTATGGACCTACTGTGGACCTCAAAAAAACGTTGTTTAGGGGGTCAAAACTGCTTCGGAAGTTTAAGCCTCAAAAAACTGCTAAAAATAGTAATTGTTACTGTAAACAAGGAAACTGATGAAACCAACTTGAGTTATAGGTGGAATAGGTGGGTGGCCACCAATATCCACTTGGATCAAGGTAATATGAGAAGTGAGACAAATTGAATTACTTATATTTGCATGAATTTCTTGAATCGCATGATCTTCTTGTTCTCTCAATGTATGTCATATTTTTCTCATCATTTCTTTAGTTTTTTCTTGCATTTCCTCTATGCTTGGAAATTATTTTCCTTTTCGAGATTTAAATCTCCAATTTCCCACACTTCTTGTGAATTCTTCTGTAATTTCCACGTTTTGATATTTTTCTATAAATGAATGTTTGTTGTTATTTTTTCACGCATTTGAATTTGGATTGTTTTCCTTTTTTTGGCTTGATAGTAGGAGCTCAATCAAATTCCTAGTTTGTAGCATTTAAAACCAATTCCATTAATAAAATTTGGTGTGTGATTAATTTTTAAATGTCTTTATTGAGCTCTATAGATTGATTGAGCCACTAATTAACCACATTCATGGCTTGATTGAGGTTTTCTTTAACCCTCAATCAAGCTATTTGAATTTAGAACTCAAACGCTCAATCAATCATTTTAAGTGCTTGATAGATCTACTGAGGTCCTAAAAATCACAGTCTTAGCACCCATCTGTAGATTTCTCTACAACACCATTTTCCACCCTAAAGGATTTAGGGAAGAATTTGTCCCTAAGGGGCAGACTTCATCATGTTAGATTCGTTAGAGAATCATTTATCCAATGGTATATGGGTTTGACACTTTCAAATTCATACAATATTTTTTATCTAATTTCTTTTAAACATAATGCTTGAAATGTTTTGGACAATTTCAAAGGGTTTGAATAAAAAATCAATCACATTAAATATACACAACAATTTTTTTTCAAAAAATACTACTATATTCATTTACGAGTCCTCTTCAAAAGAGTACTCTTGATTTTTCAATTTATTTAAACTATTGAAAAAAAATATTACGCGAATACATGTCTGCAAAATGCATTTGAAATATTACTTTGTCAACTTCATAAAATAATAAAAATTATAATTTTTCATAAAAAATAATTTTTTAATATGAAAATCATAGTTCTCTTAGCGTAGATCATGCTCATAAAGGACGTTGAATACATGATACGATTAGGAGCTCTGACAATTTTTGAGAATGGATGCAGGTTTTGAAGTTGGGTCTAGGGTTTCTTAATGGTTTTCTTTGTAGGGTAGTGTCAAGGATGGAGGCTTCCACGGGGAGTAGCTATTTGCTTCCTTGTGCTCACATGGGGTTTTTATAAGGGAGGTATGGCGAGGTTTGGTTTAACTTGACAAATGGTCTGGCAGTTTTCTAATCCTTTCCGGTTTCTCTTTGGGTGCAATTTGAACAACCCTCATCTTTCTTGGGTCTCTATGGTTTCCGTGGTGGTTTCAAACTATTTACTGGAGGTGGTCTCAATGTCTTCACAAGAATCAACAAGGGTCAGTTACGGTGGGGTTTTGACCTGGGTTCTTTGGAACTACCCACGACATCATAACATTGTTTCATGTGTTAGTCTGTTTTATGTATGGAGGAGGAATTAATTGATTATTCCCCAGACATCTTGAACCCTTCAAAAATTTGGGTGGAAGATAGACCCATGTTGAGTTCTGGGCACAAACTAGAAACACCTCCTTTACCGGAAGCATGGGTTATTGTTCTCTCGTCAATAATGGATGACATGGAGGTGACATTGTAGGGTTTAGATCTTTCTCAACCAACAACGGTGGTGAAAAAGGGGTTGTTAAACTTGGGTGAAGGCTTGAGCTCACCTTTCCTTTCTATTCCATCTCCTTTTGACCTTCAAAGCTAGACAAACCACCAAAAGAGTGCAGAGGAGATTCTAGGAAATACGAGGGTTTCGATTGAGGGGAAAAGTGGAATGGTTCCGAGACTTAAGGACTCCTCGAACAATTCCCTTCAGAGTTTTAGAGGCTTACACAGAAGGTTTCCCATACTCAGTTTCAGCCTATAATACTTACCCCTCAGGGTATTTTGATGGCATTGCGTGAAGGGATTTAGAGCCAGAAGAGATAAGGTTTTATGACTTGGATGAGAACCCACTAGTGGAAGGTCCTTAGCAAATTGCAACTATGAAATCTGGCCCTAGGGTGGGAAAGAAGTAAAAGACATCGAAGACAAGGGAACGTGGTAGGCTGCTGGTTTTTGGGGCAGGCATAGGTATGGAGAAAGTAGCCCCGATGAAAAGCATGATGCTGGTGGGCAGGGTTTGTGGTAGGAACTACTCCCCGGGGTGATTCAAAAAATGGATAGTAGAGGTTTGGGGAAATGTTATGGAGCAACTTCCAATAGTTATAACCATATCTTGGGGCTGGTTTACACTTATTGTTCCCTTGCCGGAGCTAGTGGATTGGGTGTTGACGCAATATTGGCACATAGAGATGACTCTTGTACTGCTAAAGTGTTGGTCACCTCTTTCTGATCCAAAAAAGGAAAATTTTGGGTTCTGGCCGATATGGGTACACCTCCCTAGACTCTCATTTCAGTTCTGTATAGAGGACATTTTCAAGTGTATTTGGGACGACTTGGTTGTTTACCTGGATCACAATAGATCATACCAGGACACTAGCTTCCTGGCAATGGCTAGAATCCTTATGCATTTGGATATCCGAGAAGGGCTAGTTTAGAGATACCGCTTTCAAATGGGTCAGATCATCAGATGGCAGACTTTGGACTATGAAGGTATCCCATTCAGGTGTAGGCATTATCATGAGGTTGGTCAGTTGTTCAAAAATTTCCCCCTGATAATTGGTCGATGGTCAAGTCCCTGGAAATCCTTTGCTTCAACGGGAACCTAAATGGTGGAGATGGAGGTATCCTCATAGCCATCCCTTCCTGTTGTGGCAGTACATGACCAGCGTGTTGTTGGGGGGGCACTTCCTAGGATGGAATCCAGGACCTCTGCAGCGTCGGTCACTAGATCTCTCTCCAGAGACTCTGCTCTATTCTCGGGTACAATTCCTCCCTCTCCTCTGTTTTCAAATAATTGTCAGTATTTTGTTGCATCTACTTTTGTGTGCTTTTTGGGTCTGGTTCTTGGGGTTGGAAAATTTTGTCCCTTAACTAGTCCTATGGCTTCTGCTCCTTCTCCTTCCCCCTACACTCTCCAAGCCTTTGATCAGGATGTTTATTCCCTAGGTTCCATAGAGAGCCCTGCCTCCAGTGCAACTCACCGATACAACCTGTGTTCTATGCCCCCCTCCTTGCACTCTTCCTTTGGATTGGATGAGGATCCTCACCCATCATTGCACCCGAAGCCCCCCAGGGGTAGACAATCTCACATGTCAAAATCCATTAAGAGGGCTACCATTTAAGTGGGTTCGGACATCTAGACTCCCATCGATTAGGTCCTTAGATCAAAGGGGAACCTTGCAAAGGTTGCCCAATGAAGTGTATTTCTTTTAACTGCGGGGGTTTGGCCAACGTAGATAAAAAATTGGTGCTTCAAATATTGTGAAAGTCAGAGATATTGGATGTTATTTTTCAGTAAGAAACTCTAGGAGATGGGAACCATATCAATAAAATCCTCATGAAATTTCTACCAGATTAGGATTTCTTATTTCTAGACGTGAGAGGGAAATCGGGTGGTTGTGCAATGGAATTTAACAATAGATCGATAATATTGGAAAATGCATGGGGTATTGAGGGTTTCTTGGGGGTGGATATTACCTCATACGACATCGACATCCCCTTGAGGATCATAAAAGTATATGGGCCTTGCCATAACAGAGAGATTTATTGGGAAAAAATTTTGCAAGATGATTTTATGCAATTTGAGAATTTGATTACTAGAGGAGATCTTAACTTCTCACTTGGGCTAGTGGAATATTAGGGTCACAAAGCCCAAACGGATAGTTTAATTAGCTTCTTTGAAGGTTTGTTGGATGATAATAACTTGTTAAACATTGACTCGGAAAGAATCATGCTGACATGGAGGAATCGCAGGACTGGGGTGGATGCATTGACTAGAAGGCTAGATCGTTTACTCATTAGATCTCCCCTACTAGCCCGGATGGACCACATTTGTCATTGGGTGGGATCGGGGGGGGGTTACTATGATCATTCCCCAATCTTCTTGGAGATTGAGGATTCCAACCACAAACCCCACTCACCCTTCAAATTCAATGTGACATGGCTTGCTGAAGTTAATTTCCATAAAATTGTCAAAGAAAATTGGAATCGCTAAAGCCTTAACATTCATCCCTCTCCGAATGTTGTTATAGCCAATAACCTAGCCAATTTAAAGTTGAAAACCATAAGCTAGGCTAGGATCAAATAGGAAAAAAGATGGGGAGGAGTTAAAAAGGATTGAAGGGGTTCTCAAATAGTTGGAAGAAACCAGGCTCTCTAGCTATGCATCCTCGGATACAAAGGACCAATTAATTCAATTGGAAAGAGAGTAGATCAGGCTTTTGCGACAAAATGTGGAGACATGGTGCTTGAAACGTAGAGAAAATTGGCTAAAGGTGGGTGATGAGAACACAAAATTCTTTCAGCATTGTGCCAAGGGAAGGAGATCTATTAATACCATCTGGGAGTTGAGAGACCATTCAAGCAGGGAGGCTAGTTCTTTCAATCAACTAGCTGACATGGGAATGCAACACTTCTCAAACATTTACAAGGCTCTGAGGGGGACCTCCACGATCTGATAATGAGATCTAAGACAATTAATAAGGTATTACAGGCTCATGTGCTTGGATGTGCCTATGTTATTTTATGCAATGGATCAATAAGATTGTGAAATACATAGAAAATGAAGCAGTAAACAAAACATAATAGAAAACACATAGCACATCGAATTTAATAAGGAGTTCACCCAATGCTCCTGGGATACATCTCTTGGTCTAGCCTTCAGTGGTGGCCTCTCTATTATGTCTTCAAAATAGACTTTTACAATAGTGAGCTCAATTTGAGCTTCACACATAATAGATGCAATAACAACAGCTCTGCTTGAACCTCTCAAGACTCTCTGAGTACACAGACTCCCTCAACACTCTCTATCTCTGTCTTAGCTCTATCTCGGCACTGCCTGCTCTGTCTTCTGTTTTCTATGGCTTTAAAGCCAATTCTACGTTGCTTACTCATTTCCTCTTCCCAGCTTTCTATCTCCCGACCTCTGTCCACTCAAATCCCCCTACTCAGCATTAGCAAGCATGGCATAACGCCTTTAGGGGAGGTGGCGACTAGTTCCGTAACGGTTGAGTACATTGGGGCCCTGAAATCCTTGAAATAGCCATTCTTTGTTTACACAAAGAAATGCGTTCGAACGCAGGAAAAACCGCCAAACACTATTCATCCAGACTTCAAAATTTCTTGAATCCACCCTATTCTCCTATTGGGTCCGCCTGTAAGTCGCCATCACACGTTGCAATGGCTTGTCGCTTTGAATTTTAGAAATACGTTAAAACTGCGAAAATAATGTAAAAATGGCTTATGGTAGATCTAAAATAATATATAATAGCTCTAAGGAACCCTTTTGGGTCCGGCTTATTGCATCGACGCTTCACCTCTTGTATTTCGTTTAATAAACTAAATACGCAAAATACATTAAAAATGCCTTTTCTGCAGATCTCAAATCTTATGAAATAATATTTATATAACCATCGGGTTCGGTTCATCGGATCGCATATATGTATGTGTATAGGCCCCGCTCCATAATGTTTCTCCAATTGCGATATCACGATGCGATTAGTCGCAATCACATAACATGATAGCCCTGGGCAGTTGTAAGCACTCTGTTGTGGTTGCTGATACTGATCCTGTGATGCAACGTGGGTCGTCGATCTGCGCGCTTGATCGACGGTCCTAGTTGACTCCGCCGGTCATCGTCGCAAGTTTTATATGGTCTGCGTCGATATCCGTTGGTTTCCACCGCTGACTGCGATTTGCTAATTAGATATGGACCATTGATTGGCCAGATCTGATGGCTACTGTGCATTCACTGTTCAGACCTCCAATACTATGTTTTTTCACTATTTTCACATGTCTTTAGCCTCACGATAGTGGTTTTCCACCATTCTAAGGGTTCTTCATATGTGATTATTTGGATCTTTGGCATGATTTTAAGAGGTTTTGAAGACGTAGAGATCATTCTAGGATCCATTTGGATCACTCCATCACTGAGATTCTCCACATTTCTGGGGTCCTTCCTAGATTTTTTGAGGAGGACAAAGTGGAGGTTCTAAACATGTTGGTTTCAATGGGTGAATTGGAAGCAGCTTTGAAATGTTTCAATAGGGACAAGAGCCCGGGGCTGGATGGTTGGCCTATGGAATTCTACATCTTCTTCTTTGACCTCATTGGGTTGGATCTTCTTTTGGCCATTGAAGAGTGCAGAACTTATGGCAAGATGTATGAGGGTTTCAACTCAACTTTCTTGGCCCTTATCCCAAAGGTTAACAAGCCCCTTTCCTTTTATGATTTTCATCCCATCTCACTCTACAATTGTATTTACAAGTTTATTTCAAAAATTATAGCCTTACATATTAATCCTATCCTATCCAGGACATTTACAAGGAGTAGTTTTCCTTCCTCCGTCACTGTCAAATCCATGAAGCCATTGGAACCTCTCAAGAAGGCCTACACTCAATCAAATCTCTCTCCAAAATGTCTATTATCCTTAATATTGACCTATCCAAAGCGTATGACCGTGTGAGTTGGTCCTACCTTCAACTCATTCTCACACATATTGGTTTCCCCCCATATCTTCATAAATTGGATCATGTGTTGTTTCACCCCTGCCTCCTTTAGTATTCTAAAAAATGGTGCTGCATCTAGCTTCTTCCATGCAGAATGTGGGTTGAGACAGTGATGCCATCTATCCCCATTGATTTTTCTTTTGATCATCGAAGGTTTAAGTAGATTGTTAAAAAATGCTCACTCGACTAGAGCCTTGGGAGGGGTATCGATTTCTGATAGGAACATCCTCTCGCATCTATTGTTTGTAGATGATGTACTTATTTTTTTAAATGGTTCATATTGTGACTCCTCTAGTTTCAAGATCATTCTATCACTATTTTTTAAAGTGACAAGTATGGAGCCAAATTATGACAAATCCACCATCATATTCAATTCATGTCTACAAAATGAGCAAAGATATGTTTTACAACATTTCACTTTCATCAGGAAAGAGTTGGATTCTAGACTCAAATATCTAGGATTTAGGCTGAAGTTGAATGGTTACCCTATTGTAGACTAGTTGTGGCTTATAGAAAAAATTGAAAGTCGAATTAACATCTGGTAGCAAAGATGGCTCTTTAGAGCTGGTAGGCTCACTTTGATAAAAACGATGTTGGAGACCATCCTGGTATATTGGTTGTCCCTTGCCCAGATCCCAAAGGGTATTCTCAACAAGATTCAATAGATTTGTTGTCAATTCCTTTGGCGGGGTCAAAACATTGGACATACCTTTGCTTAGGTTTTCTGGGACAGGATTGCAAGACCAAAAAAGTGGGTGGATGGGGGCTAAAAGAACCCTAGGTTTTTGCTAAAGCTCTGGCGACTAAGATGGGTTGGAAAATCATCATCTCTAAGAGTCTATGGAAGGAGGTGATTTATAATAAGTACATCGACCCCTTATCTATTATAGATTGGATCCAAAGACCCTGTCAAAATATATCAGGTGCATCGATCATCTAGAAAGCCATCTCCCAATCCCTAAACATTATCAAGGATGGATTAGCATGACGGATTAGCAATGGAGAGCAAGTTAGAATTGAAATGGATGCTTGGGCTAGAAGTGATAATGTGCATATTCTCCCACGGGAAACATGTATTTTCTTTTCAGAGGCTGGCTTCACCTAGTTAGCACACATTTCTATTGTTGGGCGCCCTAACTGGCCGAGGCTACAATGGTTGGAATTTGGGACTTTGGTTTTAGTGGAAATATGATGCAGGGTCTAGCATACGTCTTTTGGGGCCCTGGAGGAAGCCAACATCAGAAAATCAGACCAGGAGGATGCGCTGATCTGGGCCAATGCACCCAAAGGAAGGTACACCCCAAAATAAGGTTTTGTTGCCATCATGGAGGCTCGGGCATTTGGGGGTGGGATGTTGGTGGTGGCATCACTTATGGAAACTAAAAGCCCCACACAAGACTCGACTTTTCATGTGGTGCATCCTCTCAAATAAATTCCCTATAGAAGAAAATATAAGCAAACGTACTTTCTAGGGTCCCTCCAAATGTTGTGTCTGTAAATCTAAAGCAGAGGATACAGACAACTTATTTATCCACTACCTAGTTTCGGCCGAAGTTTGGTATTTCATTACAACATCTCTCAACATAGATAAAAAAATGGAAGGGCCAAAATATAGGTGAAGCCTAGATATGTTGGTGGATGGTGGTAGCCTCCCAAAAAGCCAGGAATTTGCCTCTCATCGTTTGTTGGGGAATCTAGCTAAAAATGAACCACCTTATTTTTCATGAGACCCCAATTCACTAGTCTATCACATGTAACCACATTCTTTCCATTTACAACCTGATTCCTGAGGATCGTTTCCGCCATAGTAACATGGTCATCTTTCCTAAAGTTATTGACAAAATTATTCCCTGGGCTTACTTTGATGGCTGGGTAAAGAGGAAGGCTATTGGGGGGGGGGTGTTGTTCTCCACATTAATGAATCCATTTTTTTCAAAATCAAAGTGGTTCTTGGGACGGGCACTAACAACTTTGAAGAGTTAAACAACTTAAGACACCTTCTCCTTTTTGCTCTGGAATAAAACTGCCACAGGATTCATATTTTTGGGGACTCACAGCTTGTCATAAATTGGATCAATGTTGTTTATCACTGTCACTTGCACACACTCAGGGATTTACTCGAGGATTCCCTCTCTTTAAAATCACAATTTGATTTTATTGTATGTTCTCACATATATAGGGAAAGGAATGAAGTCGTTGATCTTCTATCTGTTGTTGCCACAACTACCACCCTATCAAAAGCTGCCTTGGTAGCAATTTTGAATGGGTCACCTAAAGTTGATCTTCCAACTCTCTAAATGATTTGTTTTATTCTACAGACTTTAACTCATTGCTGAGTAAAACCTCAAATTCCTAATGGTTAGGCTCCTCTTTAAACATCTACCGCATGATCCATTTATAATCCTTCTAGTCCTTCATTCATATCCTCCATCGGCACCCTTTCAACCCTGAAAAACCTTCCATCGCACCTTCATATCCATTATAACTCTTTATAATGGAAATACTCAAAAATACACATAAATCACCCCTTTTTGGCCAATCGGTTTTAACATTGTGCATTGCTCTCTTTTGGACCCAACGACATTATCAACCCAAATACATATATTTCGGGTCTGGAACCATATCGCACATTGCTATTGGTGGGTCCGGGCTTAATGTATATATATATATATTATATATATAATATAATATATATAATTATATATATATATATATAGCGCCACGCTTTTGGACCCGATGGATTTATTAACTACAATATATACATTATTGGGTCCGGAAGCCCCATCGCATATCACAATCAGCGGGGTCTGGGGGCTATATATAAGGTACATTGTTATACCTCGGACCCGTCGATGATTATAGAGCCTGGCATATAATATTTCAAGTCCAGCCTAACGACCAGATGTGGGTTTTCCTGTATATTCTTGTCTTTTTTGGAAAAACATTGAAGTCGGGGTTTTTCAAAGGGAAGGCTTACATTGCAAACGCGCCAAGATTATTAACCGATATATATAGTACTATATAGTATATATATATATACATAATATATATATATAGTATATGATCAAATCCAGAAGCCCCAATTGCATATCACAATTGGCGAAACGCGCAGAGTTTTACCATGAATAAGGTGCGTTGTGATATTCCAAACCCACCGATAATTATTAATTCAGATGCATAAATTTTGAAGTCCGGTTGTACGGCCTGGCTGTGGGTTTTCGCATATATCCCTATGTATTTGATAAAATGTTGCAGTCACGATTTTTAATGAAAAAACCCATATGGAGGACCCAATCGGGTATAGATTCCCATCTATAATGTTTCATGTCCGGCTGTATGGCCTAACCATGGGGTTTTCTATGTTTTCCTGTGTTAAGCCCCTCCACCGTTGATCTACCCCTCGTGGATCCAACGGTCCACACAGATTTCGAGTGAACGAGTTGCTCGAGGAATACCCACCCGAAAAGCGGTATCCTCTTCCCTCATAGCTGCTATGTGTCACTTGAAGAATGGAATAGGGGCCTTCCTCGCAATACTGCTTACCAGTTGGACCCTTTCCGAAATACCACCCAGTCCGTTGTTATGCAATGATTTTCAGTGTAAAGTGGATTTTCGCTTGCAGGAGTTGGGCTATTCTTTCGCAATTGTTCCTTTTGATGTTATAAGAGCTTCCTGAAGGCAAGATTTGTGTTTTTTAAACATTTTTTATCATATTTGCATAATCATAGCTGATGTGAATTATCTCTGTAGGAAAATTCAAACAAGCCAGGTAACGGATAAAGGTAAATTATGTCACGATGACACCTCTGTACCACCAGTGTCGATACTGCAAGACACACTCTGCAAAAGGGAATACAGACCACCATAATGCATAATGAAAGCACTCCCTCAGTTTAGTAGAAGCACTCATCAAAACGTTGTTCCATCAAGAAATCATGCCAGATGTGGGATGATGAGCATAGCATCTTTAGTTTCCTTCAGGAAATGACAGAGAATGATAGCCACTCCACACAGTTGCAAAGAAAGGATACACAGTCCTTCTCTGTTCCAAAGGCATCCATTCATTCCCCTAGGAAGTAGAACGCTCCACCAGAGGTAACCTCGGTGTGTCAACAGTTTCACCAATCGTTTTCATCTGTATATGCTGATATGTGTAATGAAAAGAGGGGAAATGAAAGGCCATGGAAGACCGAGGGTCATTCAGGGCTACATAAGTATTACCTCCGGACAGGAGAGAGGGGCTTTTTGTTTGGAGAAAAATAGCTTTGATTTATTGTGAATAAAGATGATTGTTTGGTTCGAGAAGGAGCCTGTTGTTTCAAATTTGTTTCCCTTTTCTATCATATGTTTAGGATCAATGTGTTGTTGTTGGCATGAAGATAAATGTGATTTTCTTTGTGTATATTGTTACCACCAGTTCATGGTTGTTCTTGGTTATTTGAATATAATTCAATAGCATCGATAATTCATGAAAGGTTGTTGATTCCAGACTTTGTTAAACAGCAGTTGCAAGTGTTATTGTATGGAAAGGAATGTATATTCTTGTATAAGTAATTGCATTGTGATTATGATTTAAGACAACCTTGTTCTTATGTGGACCAGCAATTGATTCATTTGGACTTGGGATTTATATATGATGTTTAACCTCCTTTTGTTTTTCTCTTGCAGGATAGATTACGATAAATTAGGACTAGATTAGAGTAGTTTTTTTTTTCTTAGTAAACTGTCTAACTATTGTATTATATGTACAGAAAGGAAATTACAGGCATTTGTAGCATGACTATGACACTAACTTCCATGGCCACCCTTGGCGCCATGGGCGTATCGACTAAACTGAAGGCTCCCACGCAGGGGTAGCGACTAACATAGTTCCTGCAACCTCTGGTAGACTGAACGAGGTTCAAAACAGTTCCACAAAGGATCAAAACAGGACTCAGACTATCCAATTGCATGCAATTAAACCAGCCCACGCAGGGGTGTCCTTCTACAACCGATTGGGTCTGAGATAACCCAACAACCCGATACATAGCATAACAAAAAAGAACTGAGAATTTTGACAAACAACAGGAAACCAGACTGAATA
>APFE030091024.1:7160-18084 GCA_000404065.3 Pinus taeda
TTCTAGAAACTTCTCCTATGCCACTTGCCTCTCTGAATTCACCCAGGGATGAGTAAGAGATCCAAGAAATCTCCAAGTAGAACCAATGGTAACAAGTGGAATGACACTAATCAAAACCCCATGGATGACTCACACTGTTGCACACATCTATAAATGGATCCCTCATCTAAGAGATCTAGAGGTTGGAATATTGTGAATTGCAAGGAAGTGCTGATAGTTTGTAATTGAGGAAAGGGAATTGTATTGTTGGTGTGATCTTGTTATTTCATGAGGTGAAGAGGGAATGAATCTGGGAGGATGATGCTGGATTAGACAATGGGGTTGTAATTCTCCCTTCTATTAATAAAGTTCTTCAAGTTTTCCTCCATATGATTGTGCAATTGTGAATATTATCATTTGTGTATGTTACCGTTTGTTCATTATATATCTAATTCTGTAATGTTTATGTTGTAATAGATCACAATGCTTTGACGGTTCTTTGTTGCTGTACTTGTGTAGGTACTCTCCAAGCGGGTTAAGTATGGGGAGGAGTTGCAAGCTCTGTCAAGGGGGAGAGAGATCAAGCAAGGGATTAAGCAGAAGTTCCAAGTTGGTTCCATTATCTTTCTCTTATCTGTTACACATAGAAGAAATCATTGGATTGCTTTAAACTGTTGTTTCTAGGGTGCTTTCCAAATCTAGAGGGCTAGTCGTTCGACAAGACACTAGTTTTCCCAGAAACACTATCCCAACAGGGAGGTCAGTTGGGAGATTTTTTGTTTCTAGAGTTGCTGGAGCAATAACAATTGGGAGAAGTGTTGCATACATAACATTCCAAAGGTTCAGGATCAGGTTTGAGTTGAATGCCTTCCTTGTTGAGAGGGAGTGTTGAAAATGGCAACAAGAAATGCTAAAAATATCAGTTCGGGTACTAGTGTTGGAAATAGAAACAAGGAATGAAAAATGGAAGTGTTAAAAATAACATTGATATAAATAGCATTTCAAGATGGATTCCTATTTTAGTTAGTCCCTAAACTAAAACATAGAAGTAAAATTTGAATTTGATCTTAGTTGTTGTTTGTAAAATAATTAATTAATTCATCTTGAGTTAATTAGTTGTAGAAAATCAAACATGAAGTCTATGGGAAGACATGTAACAGTTTCTCAATTGATTGAGGAATTTATCCCTTAGTTAAAGAGATAAGGATGATTTGTAATTTGATTTGTAATTAGTTAGCTCAGTTAACTGAGTTAAGTCCAGTTAGATTAGTTCCAATATTTTGTGGAATTAATTGTGAGTTCAGTTAGCTAATGCTTGCATGCATGTAACTGCTGCTATCTAGATAACTGAATATTCTCTCATAAATAACTCATGCATGTTAGTTTAGTCAGAGACCCAGTTGAGATTAGAGGAAGGGACAATGTACTATCAGTTGGATGATTTTTCCTATCTAGGAAACTCATCCATCCAGAAGGACTTATCTCCTTCAGGTTTATGCAGTTATTTCTGAGCCAAGTGAGCAATGTGAGGTAGGAATTCACACAAGTGGAAGCACTCGACCCCAGGTAAAACTGCGCAAGGAAATAGGAGGCTTGGATGGCAGAGGAGAAAGTTTGGAGAAGCCTTTGATTGTCTATGAGAAGCATTGTTTGATTGTAGAGAGAGAAGGATAGCTTGTGAGTTGATTCTTTTTGTAACTTGAACATATTTCCACTTGTATGATAATACAGAGATTCAGGTTTTAGGTTGAGGCTTTCCCCAGGTTATTATTTTGTGTTCATGTGTGATTTATTTCTCATTCTCAGTTATATGTGTTCTAATTGATCTTTCTCATATTCAATTAAGATTCTGCAAGTTTGTTGTAGAAGTAGATCTTGTACTTTTCTTTAGTATATTGCATTATCAGGGGATCTACAGTGAGAATTTCTACATGTTTGTGCCATGGCAGACTCATTTTCTAACAATTCAATTCTATGGGTTAACCAATGAGTCTTTTGAAACTCTTCTATGTACACATTATCAATATTTAATTTTTGTTCTTGGAGATTGTTTATCTGAGCTTTTAGATTTTCAATCGCCTACCCTCTGATAGATAAGTCCTCCATAGCTTTGACTAGTTCTCCTCATGAGTCTGTAGACTGTCCTTCTACTGTGATTCATGTTGAAGTTGATTCTCCTGTTGTCGATGTAGATTTAACACGAACTATTGTGATTGGAATGACTATCATGTATGTTGATTGTTCTCTTTCCTTAAGTAGTTTTTCCATCTCCTTGATCTGTCCATTCTATTCAATAATACTCTTGAACATGTCTTGTTTATCTTTCTCTAGTTATCCAACTTCTTTTGTTTGTGGGTCTTCAGTGGATGGAAGCTTGAGTTGTTTCTTTAGATCTACAATGTGAGCATTCTTTATTCTAATAATCTCCTGTGCAACTTTCACATTGATGGGATCATATCCCAGTTTTATTACTAGATCCTCTAAAGGCTTGATTCTTATGTCTTTAGCTAAGGAAGATATTTTTTCTAGTTTTAGTTGGGATTGAATTTTACTGATGGAAGATTTCACCCTAGAAGTTGCCATTGCTGGATTTTCCAAGGTTGAATATAGCATCTCCCCTATTTTATTGTGCAATTCCATCTAATAAATTGGATGATTTGATCAACATTGAAGGAAAAGATGGATTTTTTGTAATCATCTAGAGTTTGGGGAAAGGAACCTCATCCTCGAGGAAGGCTATCTACATCTTTCCTTTCTTTGTTTCAAAGGTAGAGAGAAGCCTATGTCGTGAGGATGTTGTCTACTTCCAAAACTATGTATAAGTTGTATCTTTTAGCATCTCATTCTTGTTTTTAATTTCTTTCTACTTGGAAAATATATTTGGTTCAGGTTTGTCATGAACCAATTCTCCTGACTGAGAGGTATCCAGCGGCTCTTGAGAGGCCAAGTATGAGGGAGATCCTAGAAAATATATCTTCATTCCTGGTAGAAGTATGGGGGCCTATCAAAACAATGGTGGACTGTACATTTTCTTCCTCTAAAATTTCTCCTTTTGGATTGAGTTTATGTCTCTTCTTGTAAATTTTGGATTCCTTTCCCTAGATTTCTGTGACTAAAGGTGAAAGATACTCTCTTGGCCTTTTGTATGTCTTCTCCTATGGTGTTGGAGTCTGTGATGTTGTTGTTGAGAGTACCCATTCTTCTACCTCCTGCAAAGTATTTTCCTGCCATTGATCTTGATTCATATACTTTTCTATTTCTTGCCTAAGAGTATGAGTGTGTGGAGTAGTCTTATGTTCTACCCCCAGCTTTGAAATTATTCCCAAAGCATCGTATGCTTAGGTAAAGCTAAGTTTAAAATTCATCTTCTTGAGGAGAAGATGTGCTTCTTTGGTTGTTGTCTTCGTATTGCAAATAAAAGGCCCAACCTGTCTTTTAATATTGAATTGAGATTTTTCTTAGTTGCCATGAAGTGCAGCTCATCCATGTTAATGACCTGTCTAATATATTCTAGTAAAAAAACTATCATAGGGACAAACTTGGGCAACCTGTATGGAGGAAATTTGCACCCATACACTCTAATCTCAGTGTAATTCTGGTACAGGTACCAGTCACCTGTCTTGGTTTTCTCACTGAGGTGTAGAAATATTTTTATCTTAGGTTCTATCATCGGTTTAACATCACTATTCAATACGAAAGATATTGTATACAAAAATTGGTGAACATACTCACTGAAGGTAAATTCATTGGAATTCTTCCTTACCAAGGAAGTCTAATGAATTACACATTGGGCATTTCCTTTCTCATCCATTTTATGTAAGGGAAACTGAAATTTGTCCACATGATGGAATAAAAACAAATAGACTAGAACTGAAGCATACTTAAAGGTTCACTTTGTAGAAAACTTTAGAAACTTCTCATGAATGACAACTGCTAGAAACTCACTGTAGTTCAAAATGATTGATGGATTTCCACCCGTATAGAAGACTGATAAAAATCCTATGATGGCCTTGTTATCACCCCAAGAAACTCACCTAGGTTGTATATCAATGATGCTCAGGAACATTAAAAATTTAACAATTCTATTGGATGAAATGATGGATAAATGGAGGATGTGCAACACCTTTAAGCTAGATAACCACTTCTACTATGATTGACCCCAGACATGGGTGAACACCCCCAGACTACAAGGCTTTTAACCACCAATTACTCACAGCTTAAGGTAAAGGTGATAATGAAGAAAACTAATCACCCCAGCAAATGCACAGGACCCTGTGATGGCCGACAACAACCAGTAAAAGGTCTGTAAATCTGGATTCTAATACATAGATAGGATGACAGCTCTCTATGCATTACAACAACAGAAACCTGCATACATGTTCAGTTATACATGCCAAACTCTAACACAGAGGTGAGATGACAGCCCCTCTAATGCTAACATTTACAGCAAATGAACAAATGCAAAACAGGCACAGCCTGGAACAAGAAGAAGAAATGGAAAGTGAGCAATTGACAGCAAAAGAAGCTTGTATCAATTGGAAATGAAGACCAGACGCTGTAGGTTACAAAGTAGTTACAGTCTCCAGAAGTTAGAAGGCTACAATAAGCTCTCATTCACCAAACACTCATCATCTGATTACATCTGAGTTCTGAGTATATATAGTGTTACAATACAAAATATCTCTGTTAAACAATGCGTGGAGGAGCCCATAAATGGCTACCAACCATATTTACATTTAGGAATGGCCCTCTGATACAAATCTGACTGTGTTTTGAATAGATTTGTCCCTCTCTGGTGCTCTACGGTCCCTTTTGGGTAGGTGGAATGAAATATGGGTGAAGCTCATTACTGATAAATGTTGATCTGTTTGAGGCAAGTCCTCTTCTGCTTGGCCATACTGCGAATTGAATGCAGCTGCCTGCTGCACTGTACTACTCCATGCTTGCTTTGACCAGCTCCATGCCATTGAGAAATCCTGCCCGCTTTGCCACATTTTAAACATTAACAGTCAATGCATGCATCACTCCTCTATCGGGTCGCCTTTCGGGTCGCAATCGCACATGATACCCAGCCAATCCTCTGTTTGAAAATACATTGAAATACGCTGCAAAACACTGGAAATTTGCCTTTGGCGAACTTCAAAACATATATATTTTGCTTCCCGGACCCCATTAGGTCCGGGCTTCATCGCTATCGGCACCCCCCAAGGCTTCCTTTATATTTCCTCATATTTCGTTATATAATGAAAATGCGCCCAAAATCATTGAAAAGGCCTTAGCGAGGACCCAAAAATTTATGAGAAATAATTTATAGCACCATCGGGTCCGACTTATCGCATCGTAAACATAACCATGCAAAAGGCCCTGCCCCCTTTGTAAGCGCCGACAGCAATATCGCCGTGGACCCGATGATTTATCGAAAACAATGTATAGCGCTATCGGGTCCGGCTCGTCGCATCGCACATAACCATGTAAAAGGCACTGCCCCCTTTGTAAGCGCCGATGCGATATGCCGACGTGATATTGCCGATGCGATATCGGCGATCGCTGATTAGTGAGATCTCCTGAGTCGCTGCCACTTCCCGCCTGCTCCGATTGCGGTATGCCGACACGATCTGGACCGTTGATCGGCCAGATCCAATGGCTGATATGATTTCGGACCCTTAAGCCTGCGATTTGAGATTTTTCGTGATTCTAGAGTATTTGTGCCTCCCGATAGTGTATTTCCGCTCCCAAGGGCTTTCCTCTTGCGATGGTTTGACTTTGAATTATCCTTAAGAGGATTTTGAACACTTCTGTGTATGCCTTGAACCCTTTTGAGCACCACCAAGTGGATCAAACCTCTCTCTAACCATAGGGAATCCTAACTGTATGGTAGAGCTAACACTGGCTCCTTCTGGGGATGAGATCCTCCCTGTGAGGTCTCAAGAACTGTAGACCAATGCCTTCATACAAAACAAGCTTTAAAAACATTTGCCTAGTGTCCATTGGGCATGGAGTCAACTAAGCATACAATAGGAAACTGTAAAAGAAATTGATTACAAACATTAAAGCCTGAAAACATAAACTTCAAAAATTGCCCATTTGCTGGGCCACCAAAATCTGCTGCCTGTTAGCCAGTTCATCATAGATCAACCGGACAGGATTCATTTGATCCTCCACCTTAAATAGTTTGTGGCATTTGAGCTCATCAGGTAGAGGAGGCTTGAACTTCATTCCCTTTCTATTTGTGCTCCTCCTTGGATTTTATTTACTGGAGTCTCTGTACACCCGCTCAAAAACAATGACTGTTGTGTACTTCTTTGTGTTGTTTGTGGCTTGCACCATCAACATGAATGGCAAACCAATGTACTCTCGTGTGGAGGACACATCGAAATCACCTGCTCCAGCATCTTCTTTAGGACAGTCCTCTTCCAAGGAGGATTCCCAAAACTGCACATGCCCTCCCTCTGTTATCTGGCAAGCTGCCTCTTGATTTTTTGTGAGGGCCAACTGAGCAGGCATTAGAGTATCAAGATTGAGGTGATCAGTCTCAAGCTTGGGCATTGAGCTATTTCCTGCCTCAGTATTCATGGGGCAACTTAGAGGTCTTGTCACTTGAGCAGTCAAAGGGGCCAAAGATGATGGGGAATTTTCCTCTCCCTTCTCGATCACTGGGGCAGAGACAAAAACAGGTAGGCTAATTTGCAGATCTGCATAGCCATGTGAAGATGAGATAGCTTCGGGCTCAAATTCATGGAGGAAGGGACCTGCTGCTGGCTGCTTCTGCTGATAAGCTTGTTGTTCTGCAGGTGCAACAAACTGATAAGCAATGCTCTTGGATACTGTTTCTTCATATGCAGCTCTGGTTAGGAAAGGAGCACCTTCCAAACCGTGGACCTCCCCTTCTTCTTCGTATATCTCTTCTTCTGAATACTGCTCAGCTCTTAACGTGGAAACTTCAGAGGCCAATAGCTCTATCATCCTGGCCATTTCGTCGATCTTATGATCTGAGGACAATGAGAGCCCATCCCTCTGCGAGTTTCCAGACTCAGTATTATCATAGAGCAGATCTTCATTATCCCCCCAGTGCTCAAGGAAACATCACCTAAGGTCTTGATGTCTGCAATAGACCTAGGGGATAAATTTCTAAACCAATTTCTAGCCTCCCCAACTAGGCTTTGGAAAAAAACCCTCATCAACACATCATCTTCATTGATATTCAGGTCAACAGCATAGCTATAAAATGACTCAAGGTGCTCATCAGCTGTTACTCCTTCTGTACCAGTAAACTTAGGCAAAAATTCTTGATACTCTCCAGCAGGCATGGCATTCAACGGGACAGGTAAGACCAAGGGTTCATACCTAGCAGCAATGATTCTTTCCATCCTTGTAAGAGCTCGCTGGCTTGCCATGACTGAGGAAAATAGAAGGCTACTGGTGAACTAAGTGGAATGGATCAATGAAAAGGATGACAGAGACAGAGGAATACGATAGACAACATGGAAGCTTCCTTCAACTAAGGTCTGAAATGGAAATAAATGAACAAGGAGCGGTATGAATCTCTGAAGGTGAGCTTCACTAACAGAGACACATAAAAATTCTTTAAGGCTTACCTAATCTTGATGCTCCCTTCCGCAAAGTTTCTTCTGGTTATCGATCTTCTCAGGATCAGGCACTGGCCAGCTAGTGATTTTTGAATATTTCTCCGAACATGCCTCAACAACTGCACCAGAACTTCAAAGTGGAGTCGCCAAGGTGGTTTTCCACCAGTGGAGTCGCCAGACAGATGATTACAACCAAATTTTGTGTTCAAACCTTGTTTGTCATCAAAGCTTGAAACTATGTCGTTTTCCCAGGGAAGCTGAGCTTCGATTCTTCTCTCCCCGGCAACGGCGCCAATTAATGTTATCACCCCAAGAAACTCACCTAGGTTGTATATCAGTGATGCTCAGGAACATTAAAAATTTAACAATTCTATTGGACGAAATGATGGATAAATGGAGGATGTGCAGCACCTTTAAGCTAGATAACCACTTCTACTATGATTGACCCCAGACATGGGTGGACACCCCTAGACTACAAGGATTTTAACCACCAATTACTCACAGCTTAAGGTAAAGGTGATAATGAAGAAAACTAATCACCCCAGCAAATACACAGGACCCTATGATGGCCGGCGGCAACCAGTAAAAGGTCTGTAAATCTGGATTCTAATACATAGACATGATGACAGCTCTCTATGCATTACAACAACAGAAACCTGCATACATGTTCAGTTATACATGCCAAATTCTAACACAGAGTGGGATGACAGCCCCTCTAATGCTAACATTTACAACAAATGAACGAATGCAAAACAGGCACAGCCTGGAACAAGAAGAAGAAATGGAAAGTGAGCAATTGACAGCAAAAGAAGCTTGTATCAATTGGAAATGAAGACCAGACGCTACAGGTTACAAAGTAGTTACAGTCTCCAGAAGTTAGAAGGCTACAATAAGCTCTCATTCACCAAACACTCATCACCTGATTACATTTGAGTTCTGAGTATATATAGTGTTACAATACCAAATATCTCTGTTAAACAATGCCTGGAGGAGCCCATAAATGGCCACCAACCATATTTACATTTAGGAATGGCCCTTTGATACAAATCTGACTGTGTTTTGAATAGATTTGTCCCTCTTTGGTGCTCTGCGGTCCTTTTTGGGTCGGTGGAATGAAATATGGGTGAAGCCCATAACCATTGAATGCTTTGACTGGATCTGTGGTGTCCTAATTCCTCCTCGGCCATACTGCTGATTAACTGCAGTCGCTGAACATTGAAATGGCTCCATCATGACTGATAAATGTTGATCTGTTTGGGGCACATCCTCTTTTTCTTGGTCATACTGCGAATTGAATGCAGCTGCCTGCTGCGCTGTACTACTCCATGCTTGCTTTGACCAGCTCCGCACCACTGAGAAATCCTGCCCGCTTTGCCACATTTTAAACATTAACATTCATTGCATGCATCACTCCTCTATCGGGTCACCCTTCGGGTCGCAATCGCACATGATAGCCGGCCAATCCTCTGTTTGAAAATACATTGAAAAATGTTGCAAAACACTGGAAATTTGCCTTTGGCGAACTTGAAAACATATATATTTTGCTTCCCGGACCCCTTCAGGTCCGGGTTTCATCGCTATCGGCACCCCCCAAGGCTTCCTTTATATTTCCTCATATTTCGTTATATAACGAAAATGCGCCCAAAATCATTGAAAAGGCCTTAGCGCGGACTTGAAATTTTATGAAGAATTACTCATAATGATATCGGGTCCGACCCATCGGGTCGCATACATGTTCTGTATAAAAGCTCCACCCCTTTTAAAAGCGCCGATAGCGATATCACCGCGGACCCAAAAATTTATGAGAAATAATTTATAGCCATTAGATTCGGCTTATCGCATCGCAAACATAACCATGCAAAAGGTCCTGCCCCCTTTGTAAGCACCAATGCGATATGCCAACGTGATATCGGCAATGTGATGTCGGCGATCGCATATCGCCAAATATAAAGGCCCCAACCTCTTTTGTAAGTCCTCCATTACGACCCGCCGATGCGATATCGGTGATCGCTCCTCGGTGAGGTCTCCTGAGTCGCTGCCACTGCCCGCTTGCTCTGACTGCGATATGCTAGCGCAATCTGGATCGTTGATCGGCCAGATCCAATGGCTGATATGATTTCGGACCCTTAAGCCTACAATTTGAGATTTTTCATGATTTTAGAGTACTTGTGCCTCCCGATAGTGTATTTCCACTCCTCCAAGGGCTTTCCTCTTGCAACTTTGATCCAGATCTTGGGAGGAGGCCCCCAAGATCTGAAAATTTGAAATGCCAGAAGAAAAAAATAGGAGAATGCCCAGTAAACAAAACCACAAAGAAACTTTTATTTAAAATAGTAATGTAAATAAACTAGCTAGGGTGATGGTAGCTTATCTCTGAGAAGAGATGTGTGGCTACATGCCTCTGAACTGTAAAAGCTACATTGTGGTGGACAATCTGTCCTTTTACAAAATGTGACTTGTTACTTATAGTATTTTTCTAGTTACAATACCATGGGTCAATTCCATGGGTGAATGAATACCATGGGTGGATTTTACAATACCACGGGTAGATGCCATTTACAATACCATGGGTCAATTCCATGGGTGAATGAATACCATGGGTGGATTTTACAATACCACAGGTGGATGCCATTTACAATACCATGGGTAAATTCCATGGGTCAATACCATAGATAACCAATACAAGGGGCCATTTTCCATTCAGATCATTCCTCCCTCCTTAAGAAGCAATGGTCCCCATTGCGTAAAGTTCCCTCCTGCCAAGCCTTTGTTGAATATGAAGATCCGAGGATAGAGATACCTTGTAATGCTTGTGACCGACTATGATTCTGACAGTGTGTGGCCTAGCAAATGGACTTCGATGAACTGTGGGGTTGTAGATGACCCATAACCATGAATATGAAGATCCGAGGATAGAGATACCCTATAATGCTTGTGACCAACTGTGATTCTGACAGTGTGTGGCCTAGCAAATGGACTTCGATGAACTGTGGGTTTGTGGATGACCCATAACCATGAAGAATGAAGATCCGAGGATAGATATACCCTGTAATGCTTGTGACCAACTGTGATACTAACAGTGTACGGCCTAGCAAATGGACTTTGATGAAGTGTGGGTTTGTGGATGACCCACAACTGTGATGTTGGTTGCTGATGAAGTAGCAGGTGCCTACATAGCTTGGGGTGGGAGGCCACATCTCCAAATAACTCAAGCCGATTTCTGCTATGTTGAAACTGATGAATATGAAGCAGGTGCCTACTAAAGTGGGGTGGGAGGGCATGTCTCCAATGGAAACCCACTCCGAATGCTGCTCTAGAATTAAAATGGACATAACTCGGCCAATATAACTCAGAATATT
>APFE030091029.1:0-10860 GCA_000404065.3 Pinus taeda
AAAAATATCAGCAATTTCAATTTTTTTATACATGGATTTCACAGGTATAAAGTGAGTTGTCTTATTTCACTTATTCACCATGACCATGATGGAGTCGTTCAATTTTCTTGTTTTGGGAAATCTTATTATAAAATCCATTGTAATAGTATGTCATTTCAATTCTAGAATGGGGAGAGGATGGAGCAACCCAACACAGTGTTGGTGTTTCACCTCAACTTGTTGGAATTCCAAGCATTTTTCCAAATATTTGGTGATGTCTCTCGTTCTGGGCCAAAAGAAGTTTCTTTTAATTGTAGAAAACAATTTTTGATATCCAGGGTGGGCAACGTATGTGCTCCAATGAAACTCATCTAACATAAATTGTTTAACATAATTCTTGTTAGGAATATATATTCTACCCTTAAAATTTAAAAATCCTTCATTGTTTAAAACATAATCAGATTTTCTTTCTCATTTCTATGCTTTATTAGCTCGCTGCCATAAAAACGTATATTCAAAGTCATTGTGGGCATCTTTTCCCACTTTCTCGAAGAATATTTTTCCACCCGACTGCACTGGACTTCATTTATACAATATAATTTCCTACTCAATGCATCAACCACTCAGTTGTCCTTTCCTATAACTTTTTTAATATCGAAGTCGAATTCACTCTGGAAAGTAGTCCAGCTCACTTGATGAGCATTCAAATGCAGTTGGGTAAAAGAAATTCGTTAAAATACTATGATATGTCATTAGAAAAATTTTCTTACCCAACAAATAATTTTGCCAAACCTTAAAGGCATGCACTCGAGCAGTTAATTCCAAATCATAAGTGGAATATCGCTGCTCATGGTCATTCAACTTGTGGGATTCATAAGCTATGATCTTACCATCCTGAATCAGAACCCCCTGACACCTTCCTGACATGCATCTATGCAAACAGTGAACTCATTTTATGGGTCTAATACTCTTAAAACAAGAGCATAAGTCAATAATTATTTGAGGCATTCAAAACTTTGCTGACACTTTGTGGTCCACTTGAAAACATCTCCCTTTGCACCTTTGAACATCAGGACCAAAATCACATCGTAGATCGACCTTCGTTTGGTACATTACAACATATCAAACCTCTGAAAACATTTGGTGAAGAGGATGTTGAAATCCGTTGAACGATCACATAGAGCAGAACATCCACCTCTTTCACATGCAAATTCCAAATCGTTGGTTATTGATGAACCCATGTGGATGATGCTAGGGTGGTTAAGATTGACCATTACTCAGAAATACATACTTATTGTTAATGTTAATACGAGTTTAGAATTCAAACCACAAAAAAAAGAATCACTAAAAATATCTTTGCATAAATGAATTCATGATAAATAAAAAAATACCTATGCATAAATGAAATCATGATAAATAAACAGAGTAGTAATTTATGTCATTAAAAAGAAGGAAAGTTAATTTTTGTTTGAATTTGGTTATTATTTAAAAAAAAATCCAACCATAAGAATTTTTAAAGAGTTTTTTGAATTGTGGAAATGGATTTATCAACATAAAAAATTATGTGGTACACAAATCCTAAAGCTTGACAATGGTAACCTACTTTCATAAACTTTCAGTGATATTGTTGTGAAAGTCTTCCCATAATTTACACTATTTTCCTAGCAAAAACCAAACCTATGCAGGAAATTATATTTAAGTCATTCATTTATTTATCTTCGTTGTCTTTATGCCACATGTGACAGACCGAGGAGTCAAGGTAATAAAGAGAGTAGTAATTTATGTTATTAAAAAGAAGGAATGTTACTTTTTGTTTGAGTTTGGTCATTATTTTTTAAAAATTCCAACCATAAGACTGCTTAAATGATTTTTAGGTTTGTGGAAATTGATTTATCACCATCAAAAACCTAGAACACCAGAATTAATAAAGCTTGACAGTGATAACCCATATTTCAAACAAATTCAGTGAGATTTTTGGAAAAATCTTCCTAGAATTTCCACTGTCTTCCTAGCAAAAACCAAACTTATGCAGGGAATCAAAATCAAGTCGTTCATTTATTTAGCATGACAAAGCGAGGAGTCAATTGTACTTTTTTTACTGGTCAGACCTGTGATTGTAGGTCCAACTGATCCTCACCAATTTAGACCTATCACTAATTTCATAATGTATAACAATAGATCAACCCACCAATCGGTGGATTTCTTTGATAAAATTAATACAAAAATTTAAATGATTTTTATCTTCAAAAATTAATACATGTATTGTTGGTGTACTCCCATTTGGATGAACCATTTGATAAATTTTCCTTATATGTTTTATGAATGTAATGCTAAGTGAATGATTTTCTATTTTTATTTTATTTTATTTCAGTTTTCCATATGTGGTGAATGATTATTTTCCTTAATAGTTTTTATAAACAAAATACATTTGGGGAACCAATGGATGAAGAATTTGACAACAAAACCTACTTTTCCATTAAAGACAAAGGAAAAACTTTCAACATTATTTCGAATGTTATAACAACAACTAAATTTTCCTTATGTTTTAGCCACACTTCAGGGGGAATTGATAGAAACAACCAGAATCTTCCAACTAGCCTCCTCTTATAGGATGTAATTAATTTGGTTTTAGTTTGTTTCAATGATGATGTTGTTCTAATGGTTTCCTCTTGCAGTTTTTGTTCCTAATCCTAGATCTAGTTCCTCGCTCCAACTCATGATATAACTCAAAAGCCATAACCTAAGACAGATCCCTCTCCAACAAGTAGGAGTTATACACGGATTCCTTTCCAACGGTTTTGTTATAGAGAGGGTTTCATTTGTACGAGAAGACATAGTGAGAAGCATAGTTCCTCCCAACTCTGCTCATCTTGTGTTGCAGAGAAAAAAATAGAGAGGATACACACCCTGCATTGGCAATTGTTGTGCCATCCACCCGCTTTAAGATTTCAAAAATTAGGTCACCATTCAAAGCCATGATCCCTAAAAGTTCTTGAGAATTCAATGAAAATGCTAATGTAAGTTCAAATGTCACTTGTGATGCTTTCCACTTGACCAAAGAATTGAAATTCAAACCGAAGACTAAGGGACATAAAATTCAAGAATCTACGCCCTTTTTACCTTTAAAAGGTACAAGGTTTACCGGATTTTCAGACCAAGGTCACACTTGGTTCATACGAACTTTCAGAGGGAAAAAAGACAATGGAATTTCTGAACACGTTTACTTCTAGTCTAAAATATCTAATAGTAGGATTCTTTCTGTGCAGAGGAGGCATCCAAATGACGGTTCCCTAGCCACTCCAATTTCCATCCACTTCAATTATGCTTCCTCGTCTAAAATTTGTATCTGACAAATGTTAATTGTTGGCATAGCTTGACAAAATTAACAAGTTTTGTAAATTGGAATAAGGAAAATGAATGTACAGTGCCAGAAATATTTTTACTTTATCCTTGCGGACAGATTGTAAAGAAAATGGGTTCCTGGATTTCGCACACTGTGCATGTTTCTCTGGGTTGTAGTGTAGAGATAGATTTCTTAGAATATGGTGATGGGTTTGTCTACTTTGAAAGGGCAGTAGTATACCATGAGGATTTAGGGCCTATCTCTAGTGAAAATAAGACCATGTTGTTTGACATATCAGCTGCAAGGCATGGAAATTATGCAATGTTTTTGCGCGGAAGCACTTTATCAACAAGATTTGTATTGTTAATTTAATGCTTTTTGCATCGACTAGAAGTAAGTCATTCAAAAATAAATCAAATGTTGAAATGTATACGACATTCAAAAATGAAACAATTGTCCTGATTTAGGGCCTATCTCTAGTGAAAATAAGACCATGTTGTTTGACATGATCAGCTGGAAGGCATGGAAATTATGCAATATTTTTGCGCAGAAGCACTTTTTCGACAAGATTTGTATTACTAATTTAATGCTTTTTGCACAGATTGGAAGTAATTCATTAAAAAATAATCAAATGTTGAAATATATAGGACATTCAAAAATGAAACATCTGTCCTATACGACATTCATTAAAACACTACATTACAATGTTAAAAAACATAAAGATAAAAAGCCTTTAAATTTTTTTAAAACTCCTTATAGCATGTAATTAATAACAATAAAAATAATAAAAATAATTAAAGAATGGATGGAATCCTACTCACCAACGTACCCACAACCACATGCAAAGTTGACTAAGAGATTGGAATGGATGGATTTTTTAATTCTCAGTTTTTGTTATATTGGACATGCCTACACTGTTTAAATTGGAAATATAAACCTTCTCATAGAATGATGGTTTTTTTTAATATTTTTGTAAAATCAAAAAAAATGTTTGAGAAAAATTAAGAATTTTACAATATTTAACAGTGAGATTAATGTGTAATATTTATTTTGACCATAAAGTCTCACCAAGTAATACATAGTAGAAAGATTTAAATTTTTTATTATTTTGACCATAAAATCTCACAAAGTAATACATAGTACAAAGATTTTAAATGTTTTATTTTCAATTACATTTGTGTTTTAATGCAGGAGGGAAAAAATATTTGTTGAAGGAATACTTCGATACATGCTTTGGGGAGACAAACGTTGAATTTATATTATTATAAGTTAAAATTAGGCTTCCTAAGTTCTAGGAAAATGCAAAAGTTATTGCAGGGTTGGTTAGGTGTAGTTCGGCTCTTGGTTCGCATAAAATTGAGTTGTCTGGGCTAAATCTTAATCCGAGGCACTGAATTTCTTGTAAAAATCAAGACATGAAGGAGTTACCTATTAGTGAGCATGATTACAAGCAATGAATATCGGCAACAATGAGAATAAGGAGCACAAAAAGTCAAATCGTGACAACCCCGAATTTCTTGTAAAAACCAAGATGCATGCAAATCAAGACACATGCAAGTTACCTGTACATGTAATGTACAGGTAAGTTACCTATTGGGAACGTGGCTGTAATCAATAATATTAAAAAAAATGGTAGTGCTAAGTACAAAAAGTTAAAATGGTGGTAAATTGAAACAATGAAAGAAAATTAAATTATTTTAATTTTCACTAGGCTAAATATAGTCTATGGGACAAATTGTTTTTTGGTATCAACCCAAGAGTTGGTTGCATTTTCTTTGAAGGCTTCACATTCTAGATGTATGTATCATTTGTGCATTCATATGTATTTTTGTTTATGCGAATAGACCGAGCTAGAGCTCTTGTTACTATATAAGAAGTGACATATTACTTTTGGCTACTAAGCCAACCAAATTTTAAATTACTTCATTTTATAAATATTCATTCTATGGTAAAGTTCTCTGTAACTAGTTTCTTGATATCTATTTCACTCTCTGTTCTATAAGCTCGAACTCATTCAATGTATGGTTATAGATATTTACTTATATTTATAGATTGGAATTTTGTTCATATAGGGTAATTAAACCCATGAAGCTCAAACTCAGTCAATATATGGTTATAATTGTTTGTTTAGATTTCTAGGTTGGAGGTTTATTCATATAGGGTAATTAAAACCCATATTAGAATAAGATCGTACAGAAGATCCTAAATGAGCTCTTATTCACTCTTCATGTAAGTGTGCTCAAATTATCATTTTATTTTCTTTTCAAAGAATGCAATTTAGAGTAGTTTGAAGGAGTATAGATGTTTGGCATAGTGTGCTCTATCACACGAAATCATTGAATTTCTTGTAAATGAATGGAAGGAGGAAGGAATATATGGACAAATTGATAAGAGAAAAGATAAAATAGTGATATGTTACAGTAAAAACTGATAAGGATAATAATTATGTTTTTGTTGAGAAATATAATAGTTAGTTATGCCTTACGACATTTCCTTTCGAACATCTGGTACAATTGCTAGTATATATCTCTTTTAATAGATATATGATTACTTTATCCTAATAATTACAACATTTTTCCAATATGCATCACTGCTAAATCAAGGTAAATGTGCCACATAAAAAAATTGACTTTTTTTCTTTCACTATTCAATATCCCTTAATATCCTTTCTAGCTTATGTTTAAAAAATGACTAACTGAATTAGGAAACTTCTAGTATTCTCATGGCTATTTTTGGTAGTAGGCTTCACCATTACTCATAGAAGGTGTATATATATATATATAACTTCTTCCTCCTTCAATTGTTTCAACATCTAGTTAAAACATGATAGAAAGGACTCACATTTATCTCTTGAGATATATATTTCTCGATTTAGAGAATTTTGGGTTAGGGTTATTAGGTTCATACATTAATATATTTTATTATCTAATTAGAAAATTTGATGTATCTACATAGTCCCTTAATCCTTTTTTAATTATATTCCATTGGCATTTTTTTATTCTTTCTATTCCAATCACTTGTTTTTTAAACTCTGGAAATATATGTTTCAATTTTTCCATTACTTCATCAACATTACCATTGCATCTGTGGTTGAATGAATCATATATATTTCCCTAGGTTTTGTTTTAGATTTGGAAGTTAATTGTGTTGTTGAACCAAGAAAGTGAGCTTATCTCAAGGCAACTATATTTTGTTTTATATTTATCACCGTTTCTTGGGCCTCCCACAAATTCTTCAAATGTTTCTCGATTAGGAAAAATTAACTCTTCATTGGATGCATCGATATAAGAAATAAGGATTGTAGCAACTAAAATTTAAGTTTCTTTAAGAAAATTTTGAAATTTGTGATCAAATATCTTGATGAACTCTTTGATGGTCTCATGGAATTAGATATGCAAAGACAATATGCTAATTTCCCTAAAACAAAAGTTTCATATAATTTTTGTGTTTCAATAATTTTTATGCAGAAAGGTGTATTTCTTGCATCAATTTTTTTTAATCATTTTCCCTTTACTTTTTTTGGGCATCTTTGATTTTGCATACCTCATGTACTTGGTAAATGTGCATTCATCTAGTAATGAACAACTTTCCCAATAAAAGGAAAAATATAATTAACATTCGTAGTCAGGTGTGCTTGAGTTTTAAGCTCTCATGAGAGAATTTAGTTCCATAGATTGAGTCTCCCCATGTGTTCTCCAAGAGTGAAATAAATTCTTTGAACATGAAGCTAGGAATGATTCTATGGAAAATACTTCCCTTATAATGGAGTGTCTTTCTAACCTACATAATTTAAATGTAAACTGACTATTCCTTCGTGCTTGCATTAATTCAAGTATCTTCATCCCTCAATTTTCATAAACTCTAAAGCGGTAGTAACTCAGTACAATGAGAAAATCAATCAAGCTGATGATGATATTATGAATAATCAATACAATGATCCCAATAACAAATAAATAACATGATGAATGAATGATACATGCCTACTTAATTTTGTTAATTTCCAACTCTAGTGGAATCATCAACCATAAAAAAACATAAATGGAGCCCACTATGGATGGGATGCTATTATTCACCATTGCAATAAAAACCTATGTCTATTCTCCATACTCCAAAATAAATCTCGCATGTCTCTATGCACTACTAGATCCCAAATTTTGCACTAGTTGGGTCGCTAATTCTATTGTCACATGCATACTCTGAGAATGCACGTTCTTATGCCATCATCAATAATTTCTCCTACACTCACCACATACTCATACACAGGTCACTATCATCACATCGAAGAATCTAGTGTTGTGCCCCTCCTACACACGACCATAAACACACCCAAATCAAATAAAGGCGTCCCCATACCTTGCTCATTGTAAGGTCCTCCAAGAGAAGTTGCTCTAATAACTCACCTAGATTCTCCATACCTAGGTCAACGAGGATAGCAAAAAACTTGTGAATCATCAAATCACTCATGAAACCCTCTCAAGGTCTCTCAATTCTTGCAACATCACCTCAAGGTGCTCTACCGAGTTTGATTCATATCCATCTCCTACCCTTGTTCAAAACGCTCCACTCTTGCGGCCCAGATATGAAAAAATTTGAAGCCTTCATGACTCAACTAAACCACTCCCCAAGTTTCTTACACCAATGTCTCACCACAGATGAAAGGACTTGTAATCCATTTGAATCAAGGATGCAATTGATCCATCTAGGTCATTTGATCCAAGCACATCAACAAGTTAGATATCCTTTAAGACTATACTCGACCATGTGAAGGCTCTCCTAGTCACTACCACAAATAAATCAATTTGTCATCTCACACATCATCATCCCATTTCTATTGGTATTGAAGCTAAATGAAGACCGTCAATTATATTTAATGCTCTAAAAGAGAAATAAAAAAATATAACAAGCTCTCCCTACGATCATTGTTTCTTAGGATAAAGTTATAATATTAATTTAATTGCTCCTAGCCAAAAACAAAGGACTAGAAAACGCTAGAAAAGGCTTGCATCAAGATTACTTAAAGTACTACTTACGAAGTATCAAAGATTCGACCTTAAATTCAAATTCAAATTCAATGCTAAACATAACAAATTTGCAGAAATGTGGATAAATGACGTGGATGTGAAAAGAATTTCTTGAAAAGCATCTCAATTTTTTTTGGTGAAAAAAACTAAACTTATGTGAATTGGAATTTCAAGAAAAGCATCCACCTGTTTTTTGAAAACCCAATTTCTTTGCGCGGGAATGGCCAGAAAGCATCTCAATTTTTCTATTATAGACGTTGTTATGTACGTTGGCGTAAACTGTGATCCGCTAACCGATACACCTGGAATCTTTATGCACGATAACTTAAAAAAAAACCGTGTTAGGCGTTTTTGTTATAGACGTTGTGGTAAAGCGTGATCTGCTCCACCTTTAACGGATACAACATTTTTGAGATAAAGGATCCATGGCCTGGAACCTTTATGTCATTTTGAAATAGATAATGTTATTGTGCGGTGCACAAATTCAAGCCAATAGTTCGAAGTTTTTTGGTTCACATCCTCGTCTTCTATCTATCATCTGTATTTGCTCTTCTAGAAAGCCAGAGAAAACACTTCCAATTCTATCTATCATCTCATCTGTATTCAATCGTGTGGTCCATACTCACCTCCCTCTTTATGTTTGTATTCGTTTCACAAGACAGCCTTCCATTGTTTGGAAAAAGCTGATAGGTGAGTACCATCTCCATCTTCCAATCCATACAGGCTGCGATGCCAACATTGCCAAACCTAACCGTTAATTCCTTTCCAATACCTCCTTCCCCGTTGTTTTTATCAACGGTGGAACTACAGCCCTTGAGGAAACTGAGATCTCAATTTAGTTGTGCTTATGTGCAGACGCTAGTGACGGAGATCGACCGGCCGCACGACCAGGAAATCAAAATTAGGTTATGATATTGATACTACTGTTTCCAGAAGCAAAAGGCTTTATTTTTGAGATACAATTCTTCGAGGGTTGATCTGTACGTGAGAACGAAAGAGCTTTGAATTTCGAGCAGCTGTGGTGATTCGTATGAGATACAGGCGTATCATATGACAATCAAAGCACAGTGTTATGATTTATGGTTAACTATTCATATAATGCTTTGTTGAGAGTTCCGGCCAATTTCCACTCAAAAATTGAACCAAGATCACCACCAGGGTTGGTACTTTGAATGCAAAATTCGTCATCAACAGCCACCGTGTGGCACTCAAATAAACCAAGATTTTCTCATTTGCATGTGCCTGTGAAATTTCAGCAACCCAATTCGGGTACATACCTGGACGATTCCGATCATGCAGCTAAGTGTGCCCCATTGGAAATTAAAAAAAATTCTATATCAAGAAAAGGTGCGTTCTCTGGTTATTTTCTGTACTGATTCAAATAATTATTTACCTCGCAGTTAAGCATATTTGTGTCATGTAATGATTTTTTTTCCACCATTGTAAACCATGATGGTTTATCTTCCATGGCAGAGATGGCTTCGAATTTGTCGAACTCACCATGGGCTGCCTTAAAATTCCTAAGAAGAAAATGTACTTCATAGTGTGTATTTGCGCCTTATTTTCCTCTGCAAGAACGTCAAAATTTGGCCAACGTTCACAAGATCTTCGGAGCAATCAACGTGACCAAAATAGTCAACGATTTGGAGCCCCATCAGCGGGAGGACGTGGTGAATTCTTTGGCATATGAAGCCGAAGCTCGTTTGAAAGATCCCGTTTATGGGTGTGTTGGAGCGATCTCCATGCTGCAGAGATAGGTGCAACAACTACAGAAGGAACGGGCGGCTGCTCATGTGGATCTCCTTCAGTACAGCTCTGTAACGGAGCCTATTCTTAATCCACATAGTCCAGCCTCGAAGATGCCAGCCAGCTTATTCCAGAGTTCACATGATTCATGCCGTAGCTAGGAAACAACAACAACAAAATTTAATGCAATTCCCTAATTCTAGAGAAGAGCGACAGCTGAATAAAGATCCGCTTCTAGAATTTCCCTTGAAAATCATGCCTATGCACTATATTCTTCAGCCAGGCTTTCCAGAGATGGCAGTAGCGGTAGACGAATGAACTTTTTGTTTTTCATTTTTTATTTTCTTGTGTATGTCGTTGGGTGTGGCTGTGACTCTGTGTTTGTGTTGTTTCTGTCGATATTGTCTGTGTGGTGTTTTTGATAGAGAAGAGCAATAAGATGAATGAAGAGCATTGTCTCTATTGTTTCTGTCTATATTGTCTTTGTTTTGTTTTTTAGATATTGTCTCTGTGGTGCTTTTGATGGAGAAGAGAAATAAGATGAATGAAGAGCATAATTGTTTCATCATTTGCAATTTCATTGTATTAGCTTCATGTTGTAGATGTCGATGCCTTGCCTACATGTTGTAGATGTCGATGACTCTATGCCTATCGTTCCTGTCGTTTCTGTTTGTCTATATGTCTGTACCTTGTAGTTTTTGATAAAAAAAGGAGCGGATCTGAATTTGACACCGAAGATCAGCGAAAAGGGATGTATGGATGATATTTGAT
>APFE030091030.1:0-30192 GCA_000404065.3 Pinus taeda
AAATTTGATGAAAATAAATCGGCCTGCGAGCCTAGTCCGGTGGATGTGCCACCTCTTCCTATCTCTTCTACTTTTGAAACATTTCTTCTTCAGATGATGAAAGTGAGGATGACAATCCTCCCCCACCTTCTCAGGATCCTCAACTTCCAAGATGGGTCCGTGCTACTCGGGATGCAGCAGGTGATCCTACAGATCAGAGACGTACACGTTCTCAGTTTGAAAGAGCCTCTTCTTTACTGGCTCAAGCTCCAGTAAATCATGATCCTGAAACTTTTGCAGAAGCTTCAGGCCATCCACATTGGGAAGCAGCTATGAATGAAGAATATCATTCATTGTTGGCAAATGATACATGGGATCTTGTTCCTCTATCAAAGGGACGCAAACTTGTTAGATGTAAATGGGTTTACAGAACCAAGTATGGACCAGATGGGAAAGTTGATAAACATAAAGCTCGTCTTGTTGCTAAGAGCTTTTCACAGGTTGAAGGCATTGCCTACACTGAAACCTTCTCCCCTGTTGCCAAAATGAACTCTATCCGCCTTGTTCTTTCCCTTGCTGCCTCTTTAAAATGGGAAGTACACCAGATGGATGTTAAATCTGCCTTCTTGCATGGGGACTTGCATGAAGAAATCTATATGGAACAACCCATTCGCTTCATCCAAAAAGACTCCAGCCTTGTATGTCGACTTAAGAAATCTCTTTATGGTCTCAAGCAAGCTCCTCGGGCTTGGTATGCCAAAATGGATAGCTTTCTTTTAGAATCTGGCTTTTCTAGGTGTTATTCTGACAATACTGTCTACACCAAGAAAGTGGGCAACTCTCTTATCATCCTTGTTCTTTATGTTGATGATCTTATTCTTACTAGTAGTGATCCCAACCTTGTAAACCATGTGAAGTCCAGCCTTAAAAAGAAATTTGAAATGACAGACTTAGGACACTTACACTATTTTCTCGGTCTTCAAGTCTTGCAATCCAAGGAGGGTATTTCCCTTTCCCAGTCCAAGTATGCTTGTGATATTCTTCGTCATTTTCACATGGAAGATTGTAAGCCAGCTCCTTCTCCCTTTCAGTCTGGAGTCAAACTTTCAGTCTCTTGTACTTCTCCTGAAGTTGATGCTACCTTATACCGTCAACTTGTAGGAAAACTCTTGTATTTAACCCATACTCGTCCTGACCTTTCCTTTGCTTTTGGCCTTGTTGCTCGTTTTATGCAAAACCCCCGTGAAAGTCATTGGAAAGCAGCTAAAAGAATACTTCGTTATGTTCGAGGTACAGTACAGTTTGGGATTCATTACAGTGCCAAAGCAGCTCTTCTATTAGTTGGTTTCACTGATTCTGATTGGGCTGGTGACCCTGATGATCGGAAGTCTACTGCCGGTTATGTCTTCACTCTTGGTTCAGGACCTATTACATGGGCTTGTAAGAAACAGGCTGCCATTTCTCTTTCGTCAGCAGAAGCAGAGTATCGTGGTGCCGTGGAAGCTAGTAAGGAAGCCTTGTGGCTTTGTCAGATCCTATCAGAATTTGGCTTTAAGCAGCAGCATTTGACTACACTTTGGTGTGATAATCAAAGTGCCATTCAGCTTTGCAAAGATCCAGTTCAGCATCAGCGCAGCAAACACATTGAACTACATATGCACTTCATCAGAAAGCTCATTCATGACCATGTTCTTGAAGTGAAATATTGTTCGACAGATGATCAGGTTGCAGACATCTTCACAAAGGCTCTCACAGAGGCGAAGTTCACTAAAGTTCGATATATGCTTGGAGTTCAGGAAGTTGTCACTAAGGGGGGATAGGCTCTAGTGCCTCCTTCCTTCTCCTATTGTGTCATATTTGTAAATCCTTCAATCCTATCCCAAGTTGTTCTTAAGGGGGATGTTAGGATATTCCGACACATAGGAAATAGTTAAGTTCAACTTGGTCTAGTATAGAGTTAGGTATAGAGTTAGGTAAAGTGTGTTTCTTTACCGTTGTACATTTTGTAACTTACAATCCGACGGTCACGATATGTAGTGATCCGACGGTTCATTCTCTCCTCGGTATTACCGACACTTGATCCGTGGCTTGACACCCGATTGGTCCATGAATTCTATTTAAAGCGCATGGAGGGTCATTTGTAGGTTAACCGTGCATGAGAGAAGCTTATGTAAATTTTCATTCTTTTATTAATAAATTGCCTGTAGTAGCCACGTTGGCGCAGGCCGTGGACTGTTTCCCTCTCTGAGGGTTTTAACCACGTCAAAATACTGGTGTATTGATCTGTGATCTGTTTGTGAGCGGTGTCCTTTTGGTGTTCTTTCTGAGGAACTTACCCTGTACATTCCTACATGGCGTACATCCGGGTATAAAGTATTTTTATGCCGAAAGCATCCTCTAGTTTGAATGGCTATATTATGGCTTTTCTTGTGCATGTCAAACCCTATGGTTTGGATCTACAATTGTAAGATTTGATCTATTGTTTTTTCAAAGACATAGACTGAAAAATTAGGATAACAGTCAAAATATACTGGGCCATTTGACAGAGGGGTGACCATACCACCTATTAGAGAATCGGTATACTTGTTATGAGTAAGATCTCTAACTGTGGCTAGCACGAAAGTGTTTAATCCTTGATGGGTCAAATTATTGATCTCGATTCTTATGCATCCCAAGTGTAAATACTTTGTATTTAACATCTTTTCTTCAACATGTAAAGTTTTAGGATTCAGAAGAGGAATGGACTGAATACTATTAGAATTTTCCTGTATCTGGATAATAGATTCTTTTATGCTAATTCTAGTGGCAGCTTTTAGATGGAAAATAGACAGATCATCATAAACTTCTGATGCAGAGATACTAGGTAATTGCCATCGAGCAAAAGGTTAGCGTTCTTCATATTCTAATTCAGCTTGATTTAGTAGGTCTTCTATTGTAGAAGACTCTCTTTCTTCTAATTCATGGAAAGAGACAGACTTCCTGAATGAATCCATTTTATAATGAGAGATGATTTTGAATACCAACCTCTTAAACCAGACATTACTAGCTCTGATACCAATTTGAAACAGAGGCTTCAACGAAGCTTGCTACAGTGCTGCTACAGTAGCACGTGATCTGCTGTCTTGGCCTTGCTATGTCTCTTCGCTTACCTTCACTTATCGACCCCTGGTGAACCCAACATGGACTTAGTGTGAACCTACTTGGTTTTTTCATTATCTGTGACCTTACACATGGCTTGCTTGCCTTTCAATGGTCTGATGTCCCTTCAAACCTTTGGTGAACCTCTGATGAACTTTCAGTGAACTTCGAGTGAAGATAATGAGACAACTACTACACAACAGACTTTTGAAAATAACATATAGGTTTTCAAATGCAGAAATGTCTTCTCATATTATATATCAGAAAAATTTTCAGATTACAGAAAGTATTCTTTTCAGAGATAGACTATTGTCGCATTTATCAGACTTTTGCTTCTCGTTGAGGAGCTCGCATTACCGAAGGCTTCTTGGCAATAGATAGGCTCTGTTTAAGAATATACATGCTCACTAAACAGATCTAGCCACTTTAGGTTCTTACGAGTGCCGATCACACTGATATGCAAGCTTCTCAGATCTCTAAGACTCTTAGACTCTAAGACTCTATCATTCTATCACTCCGACTCTGAATGCCTTAACAATGAGCCTTACTCTCTATTTATAACCAAAGTGAGGGGACAAACATTATTGTAGGGCATCTAACAAGTAGATGGAATCATTGTTTTTGGGTAACACTAAGGTGACATCTGCACAAAGATTCCAAGTCCACAAAAGTAAATCTTACGGAAAATATGTTGACTGCACTATTTACACAGTGGAAGCTTTTGTACAGTAAAGCCCATGGGAAAATCTAGCCACAATTAAGTCCTTGTGACTGGACAACATTCTTACACTAATGGATGCTTTTGTTGGTCAAGCCCATGAGAACCATCATAATATAGTAATTTCAGGGAATCTATGCTTTTTGTACAATAATTCCTCCCATGCTTTGGTGAAAATTGTCCAAACAATCATGGGTTTCCCTAAATTGATTTGATGTTTTACTTTTGTTAATACAAGCCATTCATAATGATGGGTCATATATTCTTTTAAAGTTTTATTCTCTTCATGAAAAGGTGACCAATCTCCCTCCATCATTTCTTTGACAGTATTATATGGCAGATGGAAGCAATCTCCAATGTTGTACTCAAAATAGATAACACAGTTGAATCTATAGTGCGATTCATGATAAAGTGGATCCATTGTTGTTCTGTTGACGCCATAGTTAGTCCACCATTTTTGTAGCCAATCGCATTGTTGATTACTTTGCATTACCCCAGTTGTACTAAATTTTAATTTAGTATAATGGGTTTCTTCCTTGTCATCTACATTTAGTAGATCCCACCATAATTACTTGTAGGCTGCAAAATCGTATATAGTGTCTGGAAAAATTAGTTTAGGATCTCCTCCTAGCCAGAGTGCAGAGGTTTGAGTAGGCATGGGCCATGCAAGATTTCTGGTATGGTTGATGCAGAAATATTTTTCATAAATTCCTCAGTGGATACCTCCATGTGACCATATCCCTGTGATATCATGAAAATCTATTTGAGGGCATCTTCTGCATATAATGCATCTCTCTTCGCTTTTGTGTAGATCATATCATGTATCCATCTACTCCCTTTTTGGTACAACCTTATTTCTGGTACAAGATGTTGAATGTCAGTATGTGCTTGCAAATTGGCATCTAGTACTTTGGTATTACTCAACTGCCATGTTGGCTTCCATTTGTCCCTATATTCTTCCCAGTCCTAGTTATCTGGTATTGTACGTAGGATTTCTTGTTTTTGGCTTTGGTCCCATTCTATGACAATGACCATTATATGTTCTTTTTTCTGAATGTATTTTCTACTGAGAAAATCTAGTAGACAATTTTTTGTGCCTTTATGTGTTCAACATCAAAGTCAAAATTGCCGAAGAGAGCTTTCCATCTTGCAAACTTAGCTTCAACAGATTTCCTGATATCTTTAGTCAAGACTTTCTTCATAGCTGAGGCATCTCTCTTGAGGAAAAACCTTTTGTTTACCAAATGTATATCAAATTTGCTGATGCAATTCCACACAGCTTTCACTTCTTTTTCTATTGCAGAATAATTTTACTGAGCAGGATTCCAGGTGCCTGATGCAAACTGGACAATTTGTTCAGCGCCATCTTTTATTTGTTTCAGGATACCTCCCCATCCTATGTTGCTGGCATCTATTTCTACA
The DNA here is from genome assembly GCA_000404065.3 of Pinus taeda. Lineage (NCBI taxonomy): Eukaryota > Viridiplantae > Streptophyta > Pinopsida > Pinales > Pinaceae > Pinus > Pinus taeda. The sequence goes on from APFE030091030.1 coordinate 5,258, forward strand.
ATTTTGAATGAATTTTCATCATATACATATAGGATTGGAAGGGTCTTTACCTTTGCCTTGATGTTTTGGAAAACTTTAGTGTGTGCCTCTAACCACTAAGGTGGATTCTTTTTTAGCAGCTGGTTGAGTATGCTTTTGTCAGTTGCATAGTCCTGATAGAAGTTACTGACATAATTTAAAAAACCCAAAAACCTTTGGAGTTGAGTTTTATCAGTGATGACATCTAAGAACTTATCAGCAAATTCAAGTGCATGTTTTTGCAGAGTGATTTGGCCATTGAAAATAGTATGGCCAAGGAATCTGATAGTAGTTTGGAAAAATTCTATCTTTTTCTTGCTTAAAACTAGACCATTATGCTTTACTAACTGCTTGAATGTATGAATATGCTTGAAATGGTCTTGGATATTCTTGGAAAATATTAGAATATCATCAATGTATACTATGAGCCAGTCAAAATAAGATCTAATGATCTTGTCCATTACCTTTTGAAATTTTGATGGAGCACTCTTCAATCCAAAAGGCATGACATTCCACTCATAGTGGTGTGCAGGAATACTGAAGGTGGTCTTGAACTTATTTTCTTCTGAAATGGTTACTTGCTAAAATCCCATTTTTAAGTCAAATTTTGAAAAGATCTTTGCTCCTGCTATCCTTCCCATCAGGTCTCCTTTGTGGGGAATGGATAGGTATCATCTACAAGAACAAAATTTAGAGGTTTGAAATTTATTACCAGTCTTGGGATGCCTCTAATTTTTTCTACTCTTTTATTGACATAGAACTCATAATAGTTCCATGGACTGTCAGATTCTTGAATAAGCTTTTGATCCAAAAGTTGCTTGATCTCTTTTCAACAGATATCTTTATAATCCTTATTCATTGGAATAGCTCGACTTTTACATGGCTTGCCTGTATATCCTTCTTTGAATGGGAGCTGGACAGTATGTTGCTTCCTGTGCTAGAAGGTATTCGACTCTTCTGAGCAACATTCTTCAATTTGTTTCTTCAGTTCTCCAATTTTCCTTTTGACTTGAGGATCTTTCAACTGTTCTTTTACGTTCAATGTAGATTTCAGATCTTTTAGATCTGTCAATTTTGCTTCTGCTTTGTCCAATTCTTAGACAATCTGGATCATTGTGAAGACTCTAGGATTTGAGATATAAGGAATCTTAATCCTTTTTGTTGTTCCTTTTGATGTAGGAACAAAGATAAAATAACCAGCTTTGTTTCCTTTTAACTTTGTTGATCCATGGGGCTCAACCGCTACTAGGAAGATATTTCATAAAATGCAGTCAACTGGTATTTCTGCTACTACAAATTTCAAATTGATGTAATGATGGTCAAAACAAATAGAAGCTTTACGAACTTCATAATTAAGTGTTTTGTTACCCAATCCTACAACTTTTCTTGTTGCAGAAATCCAATATTTTGCTGGTATCACCTTCTTATTTAAAATATTAACATCAGCACCTGAGTCAAGGAGTGTTGTTAATGCAAACATTTCACCTTTGATGCAGATATTTACTTTCACATGATGTTGTTGATAATAAATGGCGAGAATTCTCATTTCTTGAAATCCAAAAACAGTATCCTTTCTTCCTTCAATGATTTCAAGATTAGGAATATGATCTTTAGAATATTATTTTGTATCCCATGAATGAGAATGTTCTTCTAAAGTTTGCTTACCCTTTTTAATTTCAGCAAGTTGGGATTTCAAAGTAGATATTTCATATTTGATGTTATGGATCTCTCTACTTACTTCTCCCAAGGCGAGTGAATGCACCTTGTCTGGCTTCTCTTGATGCCACTAGAAAGACATGGTATTTCTTTCGAAAGAAGCATCAACAAATAATGGCTTTCTCCCTGAATTTCTCAAAGAATTGGATTTGAGCTGATCCACGAATGCTTCTTTTAGCCTATGCTTCATTTCTCCATCTTCCATGGCTCGAATCTGAGAGAGAGTTTTTATCTCATCTTCTTCTGTAGCAACCATTAGAAATTTTTCTTTTTGTGGTCTGAAAGATATCTCTTCAGAGCTAGAGTCACTGTATGACTCATAATCATAATCATAATGCATATGACAAGCACATTCTTCTGATTCTAAACATGAACAATATTCTAGTTCTAAGTATGAACAATCTTGTATGTGTGCTTGTAATTCTTCTTCTGAAGAAGAGATATAAGAGTTAAGGGATTAATTTTCAAGCTTTGTTGCTGAATTTCGTCTTTGATCACCACATTTGGGTAAGGCTTTGTTCTATGAGTGCGAGCACCACACTTCATGCATTGTATCTATCCCTCTGTTTTGACAGTTTTACCTTTCTGGAATAAGGCTTGGGATTTATTTCCTCTATTCTTCTTTGATTCTTCTCCTTCTGGACATTTTGTGGATGTCTGTCTAGTTTTGCCACAAAACCAGCAAGTAAGTTTGTTCCATTTTTATTGCTTGGAGGTATGCAGATGAATATCAGAGAGTTTATAATAGTGTGTCCTAGGAACATACCTATAATATCCTTTCTTGGCTTTGGAGGAGATTTTATGCCATTGAGAAGGATTTCTTCTATTTTTGTAGAATTTAGTAGTCTGTTTATACTCCTTTTTGGCCCTTTTCTTTGCTTTCCTTTTCTTTACCAAGGGGTCATCAACTGTAGGTTCATATTTACTACAAATGGACTTTCTGTCTGGAAGCTTTGAAATTTTTTTCAAAGATTTATTTACTTTGGAACTTGTGCACAGACTGACCAATGTTTTTGTAATGTAAGAATAAATCTCACCCCTAGTATATGATTCAAATGGAAACTAAAAGATTTCTTGCAACCTGATATAGTCAACAAATCTAGATGGAAGAGCAGCAAGATATACTTGTTTCCATAATAGACTTTTTGAATCTTTCACTTCATAGATCCTTTGCATCCAATCATAGTGAAAGTCTTCATATTGTGACATTTTGTGGCATTTGAGATTCATGAGAATAACTCCAAGTTTGTCTGCAATCTTTGTTTCACTACCACACCAGTGCTCTAATATCATAGAATTTAGAGCTCCAATCATGTTGCTTGTTGTTGTGCCATATGCATTGTGAATCACATTTCCTGCTTCATCTTTAAGCACTTCGGCTTCCATTTTTATCATTAATGCCAGAGATGATTCTGTCTCCCACCACCTGAGTAGTGTTCCTGTAAAACACTAAAAAATGGTCTTGCATGCTTCAATTTCACTTTTTCCTCTAAGACACATGAGTTTATATTATGTAAACATCATATCAATTAATTGCCTAATCTGACCAACACTCAGATTATCAATATTCCATTCTCGGTGTGACTCAGGGAAGAAAGTGTGAGCTTCAGGAAGCTTGCCTTTTCCTTCAAGATCAGGAGTAGGATACTTATTGAACCTACTTTCCAGTGGTTTGTATATGGGAAAAATCTGAGAATCAGATTCTTTCTTTTCTTCTTCTTCTTCCTTGAATAAGGAAGCAATGGTAATTTTTTCTGTCGCCTCTGGTTTTTCAGCAGAAGATGTGGCTACTTCTTTGGGAAATAATGCTAGTAACCTATTGATTGGTTTAACAGGATCCTGAATCTTGATATTTCTTTTATACAAAAAAGAAGTAGGAACTGGTTTATTAGATTTTGACAAACTTATTTTTTCAACTTTTTTAGTTAAACCAGTTATCAAATTTTTAGTAGTATTAATATGATCTACTATCTTTTCTTCTACTTCTTCTATCTTATGCAAAGATTCTTTGGCATATGATTTAACAACAGATGAAGAATATTGTATATCATTGAGGCTTCTGTTAACCTCATTTAAAGAAACTTGAACAGTATCAAACTGTTCCTTTATCTCAACAATTTTTGCAGTATTTATTTCCAAGCCCTTGATTGCAGTGTTGGTCCAGTTTATCTATTCACTGACCTTTTGAATTCTACCATTTATTCCCAATGCATTATCATCATTTTGAACAAGAGGAATGGCTTTTGCTGCATCTTGATTTTCACCTATAATAATTCCTCTGTATGGGGGAAAAGTAGATGGTGTCTCTACTTTGCCGCCATCTAAAGCAGTCCAGGCATGCTTGGTGGATGATGAAGAAGATGTTCCAGTCATCACAACTTCATGGGAAACATTTCTTTTCCATTCATACAAAGAAATCCAAGATTGATTTACTTCCATATAATGTTTCCAATCTTGTGACAGCTTAATATTTTCTTCAATAGTATAATTTAGACCAAATTGTTCTGCTTCAGGATGTGTAAATAAATCCCAATTCAATATGTCTTTCATCCATTTGGAACTTATTTGGGATTTTGGACAACCATTAATCAAATTAAAGAACTTATGCATTTCCATAACTGCTAGCTTTTTACAATCTGCTGGAATGGGGCCAAAAACACCAATGAATATTTATTGCTTCGAGACACTACAATATTTTACTATGTTTATGACGTCAACTTATAGAAAAGAAAATTTTAGCCTGTTATGGGTAAAACAATTCATGTTCACTCATTTTCCTTTGCTAAATGTGTGTTAAGAGGTTACAAATCATGATTCTATGTTTTTAAAATCATAGTTAAAATTATTAGGGTTCATTGCATGGTACTCAAAACTCATTAACAAAACCCTAAAACCATAATTAGTTGTTTTCTTTCCACCATTCATGGGAGCCCAAGAGATTTCATATTCTCGGGCACAAAACCATGAAATGTTGTCAGTGTGTAAGATTTTTGTTTGTCTATTCTAGATGACCTGGGTGGAACCAGTTACTCTTAGAACCAAAGTACATTGGATAAATAAAATCATTCCATATGTTTCTTGTAACAACCCTAGTGAAAAGTTCATGTAATAAAAGTTAATAAAGGAAAAATAAGACCATGGGTAAGGGATGCATATTCCAAGATGAATGTTGGGAAAATATATCCTAGTGGGCATCACTCGATCTCTGTTTTGGCTAAGGAAAATTGGCAAAGGCTAAGGCTAAGGCATTAAAGGGAAAAAAGGCATTTTTGGCACATTTACTTATGAAAATAAAGGAAATTAGGAGAAAATTAAGTGAAAGGTCATAGGTTGCATGTGAGGAGGAAATTGAAAGAAAAAAATGGAAAATGCAGAAATTAGAGGCCGCATGCATAAAAAGGCTTCTAAGGACCAATTCATGTCTTTTGTCAGTTCAAGTTTGGAGCTCTCTCATTATTGTGTTTGTCTCTCTCTCTCACTCTTGGTCACTTAGAGTTTTCTTGGAGCACTCTAGTTTGGAGCAAAGGAAAGGGAAGGCAAGGAAAGGAAAAGAAAAACAAGCAAGGAATAAGGAAAGAAAAGCAGGATCAAGTAGCTTCAATAGGAATACTTGCAGGTAACCTTTTGCATGTGTGATTTCCTAGATGGTTTGGACATGCATGGCTTTGCATGTTGGTGTATGGTTCTCTTGTTGTTGGTGGCATGGTCTTGCTAGGTTATGACAATGGTTTTTAGCCTAGCATAGACTTTTTCCAGATGCCATGGTATGTTGGGATGTTTATTTCAGTTTTAGAACTTTGGAATTACCGAATGGATTTTAGAATCTGGGGCGGAGGTGGTCTCAAGGTTCATTCCTAAAGGCCTAGGAATCCCTTGACTGGTTTTCGCGAGATACACAGTAAAGCCTAAGGGAGAAGTCTCAGTTTAGGTCCTAGTGATCCAGGTTTGGTTTGCGGTAAAGCCTGAGAGACAAGGAGATAGAAAATACCTCAACAATATTGATGGATTCCGAACGACATTCCAATTTTTGTTCGGTGGTGATCAAAGCACCGGTTTTGGTGTGATCACAGTTTGGTGAGGGTGGAGGTGGTTTAACCTCTGGATTCCCTTGGTTGTTCTTGGATTGGTTGTTCTATGTGATCCCACACTCATGCTTGGAATATGGCACGGGGGTGACGGGTTGAAAGAGATATTTGGTTCAACCATGTCTATGGTTGGGTGGTACGTGGAAGTCCTGAACCTGGTTGGATTTGCCTATGATTAATAAAAGCTAAGTTCTCCTAATTTTCACTAATTTATATGTGGATTTAATTGTTGTCATATCTATGATATTATATGGTTTTATGCTAGTTATAAGGATGGTTGAATTATTGGTTTATGTCATGGTTATTTCATATATTTACTTTTAACTATTAAATGGATGGATGCAAGACCTAATTGATGATGTAGTAGTTCAATGGAGAAGGAGGTGATCCTTCTAATTATGTTCCATAAATTGTTTCAGTCATTTATGTTATGTCTTGTATCCTAGACCTGTAGGTTGCATTGATGCCAAGTGTTAGACATAATGTCAGTCCCATTTGGGGATGCTTAGGCCTCGTCTTAAGGGTTATTTTTTATTGATCAACATTTTTTTCATGTTTTTAATGAATTCTGGAAGTTACAACAAATTCTAGGCAGAGGTCAGGATTTTGGGCTAGAAAAATGGCTTAAATCGCAAGGTCGCTAGCACAAAACTAGCAATTCTGGTCCCCATTTGTTGGCAAGCAGGACTGTGAGAGTGACTTTTGGTTGATGTTCACTCCCTTTCTCATAGCATGAGAGCGACTATGGCCTAAGAGCTGTAGAATAGCAGTGGGACCCAGGGATAGGCTATTTGAGTTACTGACTTATTTCTTGAGGGTTTTGTTGATGATGTTGGATGACTATATGTGATGTTTCGTCGATTCCACTTCCTTAAGGTGACATAAGAGGTCGAATTTGATTGTAGTATCATATTTCCTCATGTTTACCCTGGTTGGCATGGTTACCTTGGGTAGACCTAGGAGGGGGTGTTACATGTCTAATCGTTATGTTATATGTTTCTATTGGTTTAAAAAAAATGAGTGAACAAGTTTTCTTTTCCATAGCAATTCATTTCTTCATTTCATAAACCATGGTCTCCTGTTTTTGGATTGGGTATATCTCATTTTCCCCTAAGTCAAATAATGTGGATTAAAATTTTTCCCACCCACGATGAAGTATGGTCAATCTCCTCTGAAATTTACATCTACACCATCACTATTTTCTAGAAGGAATTCATTGTTTATTGTTATATTCATTCAACCTTTAAAGTACATGTTGTTTTTATTGCATTTTAGTTGATTGTTTCTATGGTCTAATTGTAGATAGGGCACATGAAACTCTTATACTTGCATTAAAGTTTATCCTCGTTTTATCTCTACAAATTAAAAATCTAAAATTTGAAATTTTTGAGAGTTTAAATCTTATAGAACACTATATCATGACCATGAAAAGAATTTTTACTTGTTTTTCTTTGTAGAAATTAATATTATATTAATTGTATCGACGGGTCAGGAAACTCCCCTTTCCCTTCCAAATTTATTCATGTTTGTGTTTTTAACTCTAGTAATAATTAATTTATTAATGTTGGAATGATTTATCCTTTATCACATGAAAGTAACATTTATATTCATGATTACAATATGAGTTTCTTCAATAGAAACCAAGGTAGAGGAGGAGGAAGAAAATACAAGAACTTGGGGATAAGAAGAGAGAGGATTCCTAGGGTGTTAGTTCACTTTGATGGGGATTCAAAAGAACTTAGGTAGTTTCTTCATACTGAAATAGTGAACCTTACAGGTCTTGACCTATTTCCTATCCTATGGGTCAACCTAAAATGCCCCTTTTTCATCATCGACCAAGCATTAGCATCCATGTGTCACCCCATATGTCCTCCCCCCTTGTTGTTCCTAACAATGATGGTTGGAAAAGTGAAATTCCAAAACAACCTTTGCATTATGTTCAAGGATTTCCTAATCTTTCATTGCCCCCTCCTCCTCTTGAAGAAAACGTATCTCATCACTTGCAGTCCATTGCTTCATGCATTGTACATTCCCCACATGCATCACACCAGTCTTCTACATCTGTAGATCAACCTCTCCCATCTATTGTCCAAGTTTCAAAGAAACCTACTATACTTAGCAATCTAGTTGGTTAATCCTCTGAGCATTCAATCACCCCTCAACTTGCTACAAGTGATAAAAAACAAAAGGCCCAAGTTACTTTATTTTATTCTTCTCATGGTTCCTTCCACTTCGTGACATCTCACCCTCACTAGGAAGAGAAACAGGTCGAAAGTGCTCCATCCCACAAGTTGAAATGATGGATTATGGATGCCTTTTAGTATCATTTTGATGCATAGATGGATGTTATTTGTTTTATGTTGCTATTTACTTGATATACATTAGTTTACATGGACATGTGGAAATTTTGATATATTTATATGGATACTTTTACAGCACCTATTTATATGATGGGTTTTTGGAGGGTTATATGATGCATATGCTATGTTATTTTAAGAAATGTTTTGGAGCATTTATTGTTATTGATCTGGATCTTTTCACTTGAAATACGTATACAAAATTTCTTTTAAAAGGGCATGTAAGCATAAGATGCATACACATAAAAGAAACAGAAATAAACAACAACCATGAGAAGCAAGGACAAAAACAAGTTGATAACGAAGTTCACCCAGTGTGTGTTATGTCTTCGGACTCTGCTCAATGTGGGGAGTCCTCTTTCATTAATCTTCAGCAAAATCAAATTACATGCATGTACAAAAGACACCTTATACCTCAACTTCTGGGGATGGCCTGAAAATTCACACCTTTGCTGAAGAAATGGATTGCATTGTTGAATTCGTAGAGAAAAATTGTGAAAAATGACTGTAACTTTACGCCTTTCTATTCAAGTCAAAATTTGGACCCCCGAGAATCTCAAAGATTCCTTCTCATGGGTTGAATGGAATTCGGCTGCCCAGATGAATAATATGATCACAACATCATGTTCCTTACGAAAAATTGAGAAGAATGAGTATAAAGTCAACCTGGTTCTGAAACTATCATTTTTGGGCCTCCAAGGAATCTTTTAGATTCCTTAAGATTCTTGTGTCAAGGTTCCACCTTCATGGTTCCTCCCTCAACATTCTGCTTCTAAAAAATTTGTTACTTAGATCAGAAAACTAACTATGACATCAGACTCCTAGCAAAATTCTAGTTCATTTGAGTATAAACATGACATAATTCTATCTCTGTAAAAAACCAACCTCCAAGAAAATCGAAAGATACCTAACAGCATAAAGAATATTCCTACAAAGATTCCCTTGAAATTCATGTCATCATAGTTCCACCCTAGTCATGGTTCTAGTGCATCAAGGTTCAGCTCCTCGACCCTCATGATCGTTGTTCTGTTTGGCCTCCTTTACTTTCCTGGTTCCACTCGGTCTCCCATTGCATGCAAATGAACCCCTTTAAATATTCATGAGTTGGCAACTTTTTCAATGTGTAGGCTCGTGGCCCATTGCTCAGCACACATTGTGTTAAGTTGCTGACCCATCAATAAATTCATGGGTTCCATACCCACCTTGACTACATTTAAATATAATGTTTTAATTTTAACACCACCGCTTTGGTTGGCCCACTAATATCATTAACTATTTATATTATAACCATCTGCTACGGTTATAACAACCATAAAAGGCATCAAATATTCATTTTTTTGATTCTATAACCGTACCTTTTTCTTTTTTTAATTCTAACCACTTTGTTTATTGTTTGTTCAACCAATTTGTAATATGGTTTACAATAATTCGTTGGTCTCTATTTTTTCACCAATTATGGTTAAATCCATATGCCATTGTAATATGGTTTATCCATATATTTTGTTGAGTGGTTATTACAACCATAATATTTAATATATATGGTTACTTATTATATAGTAACCTTATTTTACTATTATTTAATTTTTGGGTTATTATATTATTTTTTTTAATATTTTTGTTTTGTCTTTTATGTAAGGTTAGGTGGCCAATGTTTGTTTGCCATGCATCGATGGCTTACTAGTCATTCAGTTGTCTCATAAGCAAAGCAGGTACCACATCTTCATGTAACTTGCAAACTTCTGATGATAATAAGTTGGCCAAATAGACTCAAATTTGAGTGTCGTCTATGTCACGAGAATCATAATGACGAGCTCTTTGATCTGACTCTGGTTGCACTGCAATCGAACAACTTTTGTTTTTGAGCCCTCTTTGACTTCTAAGCCTCTCTATAACCACCTAGATCATTCCTCCCCACTAAGAAACTTTTGATCCTCCAAAAGAATGAACACAATCTACAATCTGTTATATTCCCTCATCTGCACAACAAGTGCCTTGACAGGCCACATTTCCTTCTCCTTCACCTTTTTTCTTCGAAGCCATAAGAGATGAACCAACACATGCATATTATGCAAACTCATGGTACAATATTTCCAAAATACATGTTCTACTACAAGACCAAACATGACCCAAGAAAAATCCCATACTTGCCAAGAGTTTATAACACACTCTTTGGTCAAGTTTACATAAGAATCATAACATAAACCAATACCCCAACTATCAACAAAAAGTGACCAAGACATCATCATGGTGCTTTACCTAAGTAATGGAAAACACATCATCACTTTTACAATCCTTTCACAACATATCATTTGCAAAAATATGGCCATGACAAGCTACTATCTCTAAAAGAACCATATCCCACTCAACAAAGTGAATGGGTTGTCTTTCTATACTTGTTTCACTTGTCAGGAAAATTTATCAACTGGTTCCTACACCTACACTTTGTCCTTCTTAATACATTGCTCCCGATGGAGCTCCAAACATGTGGCTCTCTAATGTCCACCTTTGTTACAATGACTGCAAATATTCTTCTTCCTCCAAACCTGCTTAACATTCCTCCTTCCCTGATGTGGAGAAAGCCTTTCATTTCTTGTCCTCTTTCTTACTGTCATTGTCTTCCAACACTCGACAACCACATGGTTATACAAGCCACAAAAACCACATGGTTTTTTATGCCAGAAATTTAGTTCATCCTTAACAATGTGCTTGTAATCAAAATGAACATTAGCATAATGAGACTTTTTATACCTCTCTTGGTTGTCTCTGGTGCAATCTTAACGATTAGATCTTTCCTTATCTCTTCCTTTGCAATGTGCACTATCATGGGAGGATTTTGATGTGTTATCATCATCCTCTTTCCTTGATTTTTTGACAACGGCTTGGAAGCTTTTGCTACCTTCGAAAACTCGCCTTCAGTGTATCCCAATCTTGCAAATTGAGGTCTTTGTACAACCTTTAATGGTTGAGTCATTCCTTGGCCATTAAAACCATGTCCTTCTCCTTTATATCCCATCTTGCTAAGGAGTCTCATGTCAGTTCCTGAAATGGGTAACTCAAGGCTTCCAACAAAAATAACATCATGTGAAAATGAATCTGAATAAGTATCAACATTATTTACCTAAGTTGTTGATTCTGAAGTTGGTGATGATGGTTTCACTAATCCTTTGTTACGCTTCAACTTTTCCAAGGCCTCTTCCATGGCTTGAAATTGAAGATACAATCTCTACTTATCCTCTTCTGCTTCTTCTAGAAGTCTCCTCAATTCAACATTCTTTGTTTTAAGGCTTTTGTTGATCTATTCATTTGAATGATGAGAAGAAGATGAAGAAGAATTATATTCAGTCGAAGATGGATATGGAGCATCATCCTCTGCTCTCTCATTCTCCTATCCCTCTTTTTCCATTTTCTCCTCATAATAATTCATACATTATATCTACCATGTGTGCCAACCCGAGGAGGTCCTTGTAGATATCTTTATTCTTCTCCATTTTCTTTATTGATGAATGTTTGATCTTTGGTTATCATTCACACTCACAATTCACATCACCAAGAAGACTGCTCTAATACCAAACTTGATCTAGATATTTTCACTTCAAACATGCATACATAATTTCTTTTAAAAGGACATATAACCATAAGATGCGTACACATAAAATAAGCATAAATAAACAACAACCATGAGAAGTAAACACACAAAAAAGTTGATAATGGAGTTCACCTAGTGTGGGTTATGTCTCCGGATCTTGCTCAATGTTGGGAGGCCTCTTTCATTAATCTTCAACAAAATCAAATTACATGCATGTACAAAAGACACGTTATACTTCCATTTCTAGGGATGGCTTGAAAATTCACACTTGTGCTGAAGAAATGGACTGCATAGTTGAATTCCTGGTGAAAAATCGTAAAAAATGATTGTAAACTCGACACTTTTTTGTTCAAGTGAAAATTTGGATCCCAGAGAATCTCAAAGATTCCTTCTCGTGGGTTGAATGGAATTCCTCTATCCAGATGAATAATTTGATCACATCATTACGTTCGTTGCAAAAAACTAAGAAGAATGGGTATAAATTCGGCCTAGTTCTGAAACTGTCATTTTTAGGCCTCCAAGGAATCTTTTAGATTCCTCAAGATTCCTCCATCAAGGTTCCACCTTCATGGTTCTTCCCTCAACATTATGCTTTTGAAAAATCTGCTGCTTAGATAAAAATTTTGATTTTTCCATTAAACTCCTGGTGAAATTCTGGTTCATTTAAGTATAACTTAACATAATTCCGCCTCTGTCGAAAATCAACCTCCAAGAGAATCTAAAGATTCCTCACAACATAAAAGAATATTCTTATAAATATTCCCTCAAAATTCATGTTGTTAGAGCTCCACCCTAGTCATGGTTCTGGTGCATCAGGGGTTCTGCACCTTGGCCTTCGTGCTCGTTGTTTCGTTCGACCTCCATTGCTTTCTCAGTTCCTCTCGGCCTCCCATTACATGCAAATGAGCCCTTTTAAATATTCATGAGATGGTTAATTTTTCAATGTGCAGGCTTGTGGCCCATTGGTCAGTGCACGTTGTGTTAAGATGTTGACCCATCAAGAAAGTCATGGGTTCCATATCTGCCCTAACTACATTTAAACATAATATTTTAATTTTAACATCATCGCTTTGGTTGGCATGCTAATGTAATATGGTTTACAATAATTTGTTGGTCTCTCTTTTTTTCACCAATTATGATTAAATACATATGCCATTGTAATATGGCTTATCTATATATTTCATTGAGTGGTTATTATAACCATAATATTTAATATATATGGTTACTTATTATATAATAACCTTCTTATACTATTATTTAATCTTTGGGTTATTATATTATTTTTTAATATTTTTGTTTTGTCTTCTATACAGAGTTAGGTGGCCAATGTTGGTGTGCCACGTGTTAGTGGCTTATTAGTCATTTAGTTATCTCATAAGCAAAGCAAGTCCCACTTCCTTATGTAACTTGAAAACTTCTGATGATAATAAGTTGGTCATACAGACTCAAGTTTGAGTATCATCTACGCCACCGGGATCGTAACAATGAGCTCTTCGTTCTGGCCCTTATTTCAATGCAATCCAACAACTTTTATTTTTTAGTCTTCTTTGACTTTTGAGCCTCTTTGGAGCCTCATGAATCAGTTATACATGGATGATGATCATATGGAGAGACTAGGGGATTTTAGGGATGCACAAGGAGGCTTTACAATATTAATTGATGATGTTAATTCCCACACACTTTTGCATGTTCAATGATGTTTTCTGTGGTTATAGACGTTACATGAAAACGAGATTACTTTATAGAGTATTACATGGCATACATACTTTATAACAATTATATTATTATGATTTAAAATCCATACTAAATGACTTATATTATGGAACAAAGGGGGGTCCCCCCTATTAGAAAACATAAAAGTATGATTGGTAAACTTTGTTTATTTAAATTCACCTTTAGAACCCCACCCTCATTCTCTAATTTGAACTGGATTAGAGCATATGTTGTGATTAGTTTCTCAAAGTGGTTTAACTTCCAAGCCACTTTCATATAGTATAAAAGAGGGAGAGGACTATGAAGGATAAGAGATAATTCTTCATTAACAGGTATGCATTAAGTTATTATCTTCATTCATTCCTCTCGATTGCAATAATTATTTATGTGTCATAATAAGTTGAACCTACAGGTGATAACATATCGCTTTTTAATGAAAGACATTCTTTAAGAGCAAACCCACTCATCTATTGGACACATTACTTTAGGTAACTTATTTTTTTGATATTATGCTTGTTGTTTGAAGGTTTGATTTTCATATGATCAGTGCTAACATCCATTAATTTTGTAGAGAAACAGGTTGCCTACATTTATATCAAAGCATTTGAAGTTGTTTTTAAGGTTGTCTCATTATTCATTTTTCTTTCCTGAATTTTTGCATATGGTTTTGTACATTGTGGAATTTTAGAATTTGATTTGGTCAATTTTTTTGTAGGGACCTACCTTTATGGTTATGTTGTACTCAAAAATCTTTTTATTAATAAAATCATCTTGTTTTATCTAAATTTTCTGTGCATACTTCTTTCTTGATTTTATAATTTTATTGGTAGTTTTTATCTTATTTAATTATGATCTAACCCATCTGAGCCTAAACAACTTTTGATACCATAAAGGTCTTGAAACACTGATTAGTTTGTTGCTATATATGTCTAAACATTTAATTTATGTATGTAGATTTTAATATGTTATTCATACTCCTACATTTTTATAAAGTCTCAGACATTTTGCTATGAATTTTGTACATTATTTCACTTTATGTCCAAACATCCTATCAATAATCATTTCAAGTTCAATAGAAATTGTAAATTCTCCTTTAATTCATTACATCATAGGGCATAAAACTTTGGGAAACCTTGTCCCATTATCTCACTTTACCAAGTGAGACTCAAGGAGCTGGTTAAGAAAGTATAAAAAATTTCTTTGATCAACACATAGCATAAAAGAAAAATGTTTGAACCAAAATAGATTAGGCGTATAATATATTCATAAATAACTACCTGCTTAGATAGAATACACTGTGATAATAAAAGGATTATATTCTAACAAAAAACAATTAACATTGACATATTTGTTTCTTTATAATAATAGCCAAAAGAGACGACATAACTCTAGTTTGAATTTTAAAGGAACTGGATCAAATATAAATTATATATGAAGACAAAATCAATTTATGTCTAGCCTCCAATAGGCTTAATTAATTATAAATGTCATTCATGATAGACTCAAACAGTTAAATAAGAAAATATTTAACATGAAATTAAAGTGAACATGGACTTGGAGTGTAAATCTGATGTAAAACAACCCAAATAACTGCTCTATGCATGCATAGGTATCATGGGATATTTATCCAAGTCTAACCGAATGCTTCTTTTCTTTTTCTTTTTTTTATCTGAGGAGATTTTTGTAATAGACAACCAAAAAAGGAAGAAGAAAGAATAAATTTTTAAGTATTTGGAAGTTATTTAGAAGCAAAAACCATAAAAGATTTCTCCTTGCAAAGATTTTGATAAGTCCAGTATTGACTTGCAAATAACAAGGGTCAAAGTATATTAAACCCTAAAGAAGTAAAGAGGAGAGAACAATTAAGAGTTAAGTTGAATAGGAAAATAGTGTTTTTCTATTTAATTTACCTATGACGGAGATATTCCAATGCCTTGAAGTCTCAGCCCTATAATCAAACCTTGGCATTACGAGTAAAAAAAACTGTGAATCAACAAATAAATAGAAAAGAGTGGAAATTCCCCCTACAAAACCTAAGAATATAAATATAAATTTACTATTTCCACATTGTGCTTTGACAAGGGGAAATATTAACAGTGGAAACTTAAAATCCTCAACCCTTGAAGAAGCAGGATAAGGATATTATCATTATAGACAAACTAAGATAATCGAGTTACTAAACGTTTGATGTAGAATGAAAAGAACAAAGCAGGATAAAGATATTATCATTATAGAAAAACTGAGATAGTCGAGTTACTAAATGTTTGTTGTAGAATGAAAAAAACTAAGGAAGGATGTGTAGTACCTAGTTTTTGTAAAAATTTCCATCAAAATCTTGTAGTTGTGACCTCCAACCTTCGAACCCTGGCTATAGAATTGATGGAAGATATTTCAAGGGTAGGTTTTTTTCTCATTTCCTGAAAAAGAAATTAAATAGACAATGTATTGACTCTGAGAAGGAGAACATAACTCTTGGTGCAAGCCCTAACCTATGATGATCCAAAAATTGAAAGAAAAATCAGTTGCTATTAAGGAAGAAAAGCCTCATACATTAAATATGTTGCTAAAAAAAAATAAATCTTTGCATGTTTCCTTACTCATCACAAAAATATTATGCCTAATAGTGGAAAGACCTGTTAACTACCACGGTAACCAAAAAATATGTAACGGCTATAGCTAGCAAGTTTCCCCGCAAAAAAGTTGATGGCTAAAGCATTGAAGCAACTTAAAAAGCAAAACCCTCATTGCTTCTGGAATGCAGAGCTCCAACATGAAAAAATCCAAGTGAAATTGACAACCAAATCGGCGAAGGGGGTGGGTTGGTCACCCTAACCACTAAGGATAGAATGGATCATTCACAAGGAATCATGATCGTTCCTTTCACATCAGTCACGCCGGTGAGGTGTGGTGGAACCCTATAGGATATCCATGTTTTACACCGAGGCCTAGGAGAAAAACCATTATATAGCACTAAAATGGAATAATGTTGGGGATGGCATACTAGTTAATGCATGGATATATATATATATAATATATATATATATATATATATATATATATATATATAATATATATATATAAAGTAAGGTTTCCTTAGCTTGAGTAGCGCTCATGTGTGTTATCAATAACATAGCTAAGGATCAATACTTATAAGGGTTCTAAATATATTTTTATGCCATGTCTTAGATACGTTGCAATTACCCTCAAAAAAATTTTAAACACATCTCATAAGATTTTCTAAGGCATAAGAAGTTATATGAAATGAGGGAAAATGTGTAAAAAACCAAGGAAACAATTGCATAAGGTCGAAAGAGGATTGTTAAGTAACTAGCACAACCACATTAATAAATGTGGTTGATAAAGGTTGATAGGCGTATATCAACCACATTTATAAATACACATCAATATACAATATTGTCCATATATTGTTTATGAACTTATACAATTATATGAACTTCCATATACAATATTGTAAATTTATATATATGAAATGAACATTATTGTGCATATTAGTATATTAATGTATTTTAATGTAAATTAGTATATACATGTATTTAAATGTACATTAATGTACTTAACTATATATACATTAATGTGCATATTAATGTACTTAACTACATATACATTACTGTTATGCACCAAATGTATATTAATTAAACTACATTGATGTATAGTATTGTATATTAACATACATTAATGTGCTACCAAAACCACATTAAAAATATTAATGTCGTTGATATAGGGTTTCTAAGTAGGGTTTAATATTATACCCTTTGGTTTATAATCCATTGGGATTTTAATACTAAAAACCCAATGAATTATAAACCCAAGGGATTATAATCTGAAGTGAAATATAAATCCAAGGGGCTAATAATAACCCCTTGGGTTTAGAATATCAATCCCTTGGGTTACTAAATATCTAGTAACCCTTTGTGTTTCTAATATTTATATTAAGAACCACGGGGTTTATAGAATTATAAACTCAAGCAAATAATATTAAACCCAAAGGATAAATATTATAAACCCAATATAAACCCCAAGATAAATATTATAAACCCTCAAATAAACATGTTTGACCAAAGTTGACCATGGTTGATTTTCATATTCACACAAGATTTTTTACATTGTGAAGTTGGAACATGGTTTACTATGGTTCACAAACTTTTGGACAAGCTTTGTTACAATGCTTAACATGGGCTAATGGTTGACCATGGTTGATTTTTCTATTGAGACAATCTATGTCATTATGTGACATTGAACCATGGTTGACCATGGTTGAGAAAGTGAAGTTGTACAAAGAGATATTCCTTCTCAAAATAACAAATGTTGGGTTTATAATCCCTTGGGGTTTTAATACTAAAAACCCAAGGAATTATAAGCCTAAGGGATTATAATCCAAAGGGAAATATAAACCAAGGCATTAATAACAACCCCTTGGGTTTACAATATCAATCACTTGGGTTAGTAAATATCTAGTAAAGATATTACTACTATTATTAATACATATTATTTAAACCCAAGTGATTAATTCTACAACCCCTAGGTATTTTAAACCCAAGGGAATAATATCTAACCCAAGGAATTTATATTATAAAACCAAGGTATTGTTATGGAGAATTTGATATCTACAAATAAATACTAATTCCCTAGATAAGTAGCCATATCTAGAACAACAGTTTAAAGCACTTTAGCCTTTTCCTATAAGTAATAGAGAATACAAATAAGATGAGAAGTCCTACTTGTAGTTCCGCTTTCCTCTTGTCTCCTTTGTATCGATCCTGTCACTCCTTCCCATACTTAACACACTTTAAAAGTACCTGTAAACACAAACAAAAGACAAAGAACTGATCAAAGCAAACGATCTATTGAATACAAGTAAATGGAATCAGATACATTTCACACATATAAGCATCATATAACAATACAATCATATGGGAAAAAGGTTCAAATACTTTACTGAATAGAAGAAGGAATTACAACCATTGTGTCTGATTCAAATTCATTCCTCTAGCTTGGATCCCATCCACATCACATCAAAAGCATGACAAAATTATAGCATAACAATACTTCTTCAAAGCCAATTCTCATAGAAACATTATATCCTTACAATTCAACATAGTCTAGCCCCTGATCACTTAGATGAGTGATCAATTTATAGGGAAATGAAGGAGGTTATTTCATAAATGGTGGTATTTAATGGCCTTCCATACTTAGAATTAGTTCCATGGAGGAAGGGATAAGAGGATAGGATGCATCTTAACTCATTCCTCATCCATTTTCAATCTCATAGGAGTTGATAAGTGAGGGAACCTTCTAGATGACTTCAAAAGATAAGAAAATTCCCCAAAACCTATGTGAATTTCACTCAATCTCGCCCAGCACAGGTGAATGAAGGCCTAAGTGCTCTTCAGAGCACCCTAGCATGGACTCAACTACTCTGCAACGCACCCTTACATGGGCTTACCTGCACTGGTTCCTCTAGAGGTCATTTCAGGATGTCTTCTAGTCATGAAATTGTCTGGGAAGGAGGCATTCAAAAGGGTGACTTGTTTAGGGCATGTAGCAAATAAAACTAGGGTTTGATGAGCCCTAAAACATTAATCTAGATGATGTGAGTGATGTGCCCAAATGGATCTGTAACAGCTGCCCCCTAAAGCATGAAGTCAAAAAATGCAAGTTGAATGAAATTCTTTACGAGGTGATGAGGAGGTTTCGAAGTGGAAGGTGACTTGCATCAATTACAATACATATATAATTAATTTGATTTTTACATGAATCGCGAGGGAATGCATACCCATGCTCAACATATAAACTTTCATTACATGTACATCGACACTTGTCTATAGATATAGACCCATGATCGGAATGATCATCAATGTAAAGCCATTGTACATATGATTTAGTACTCCTGAAATCGCAGCCCGGATGGATGAAACTAGATCTAGGGTCTTATATCTCGTTCAATTATTTGCTCAAGTATGAGTCTAACCATGTGAATATGTGATATGAAGTCAAACATGGGAAGACATTGTCTGATTACCAGCCAATGATGTAAGTCGTTAACGGACGCAAGAGAAATCATTGATAATGATAATGATCCTCAAGGTACTACTGTAAATTTTTCATGGTGTGAATGGATGATTTGATTTTGAACACCATTCAAATTCTTTCGGGTGAAGGCCATTGATGTCAATCTATCACTGGAAGCGAGAAACCTGTCATTGATGTATGCAAGCCTCAAGGTACTAAAAGGGTGTTTCTAAGTCAACTTCTTGGATAATGTACTGATGTTGACAAGAAGCGACTCATTGCAGGAGGGCCTTGATGTATCCCACATCAATGACAAAAAACGAGTCTAGTGATTTTGCAGACAAAATTTGACTGTTGACAAAAAGTTCAAGAATGGCGGTCATGAAAATGAAGGTTTATGGTATTGAAAAGGATGAATTTTGACTGGATGACTTCTCTTGAACATGTCAATGACACTAAAATGAATTGGTATCATTGACCCAAAACAAAGTGATGGATGATATGATAGACCAACGGTGTGATAACCATCAAATTGATAACCCAACCCAAGTATTCACGGTGATGGAGTGAAAGTGTCATGTTCAAGAGCGACCTACCACCATAAAGTGCCTTTCCCCTTTTTCCCATTTTCCTCAGTACCTCTTTATTTTTTATCAAGCTTGAGGAGAATAACATATGCTTGTTATATAGTTCCACCCTTCGATTGAATCCATCGCTATGTGATGTTTTAACAAGTCTAGAGAAGGTGAAACTCAGTCTTGTCTAGATGGACATGTTTGTCGCTATTTGATGTTTTAACGAGTTTAACGACAAAGATAACTCGGTCCTTTTCATGTTTAGAGAGTTTGAAAAGGGACAAAAAGAAAACTCCACAAGTTCTTTTTTGTAGATTTGTCTCTCAAGCCCGAAAAAGCATAAAACGATACAAGAGAGAACCTATTGACCATGTTCGGTCAACGTATTCCTTTTTTGTGGTTAATCTATGTCAACCCAAAAAAGGGGTAAACATATAATGAGTAGATGTTGTTTCCAATTCGTTAACGAACTAAAAAGGACAAGCGCTCGGAAATATTTTCATATTTATAAAGTCTGAAAAGAGCTTAAAGAGGACTCCAAGGGGGTTCCTTTTTCATTTTTAACAGAGCTCGAAAAAGAGATAAAAGTATGCTCTATGGTCAAAGATACAATTTACAATCGAGCACGTCAAATTCTGTAAGTCAGCTGTAAAACCTGCTCAAAACAACACCAAATGCATTAAAAATACCTGTTTCATAGGAAAAAATAAGAATATACTAATGTTTACTTGATTAATGAACATGAAATAAACATAAAACAAGTTTTTACAATGACACTTTTACCATTTGGAACTTACCATTCAGTTTTTTTTGTTAGGTTGTGCTATATTCTTTCCACAACTAGCCCACGTAGTTAACCAGGGGGTTAGAGGGGGGGCAGAGCCCCCCTTTGTTGCGCCGATTGTGTAGCGGGGGAGGGGGGGTCACAGGGGGTTTAAGGTGTACCCGTAACCCCACTTTATGGGGTCCAGGGCAGCGCCCCAAAACATTTTGGTTTTGGTCACTATGTTAGGTTCGGCGCAGCCACCTATGGTTTTGTGCATGATTTTTGCACCTTTTTTGGATGTGATGGTTTTTGGTCCATGGTATTTGAAGTGATGGTTTTTGGTCCATGGTATTGGATTCTTCGGCATGTATGAATATGTATTATAACATTAAAAGGAACATAATGAAAAATCAAGCTGGTAGTCTCGGTTTTTGGATCCAGGGGAAATCTATGTGTATATGTGTTTTATGTGTTATGCTCTCGCATTTTTTATTTTCTGCGTTTTAGAATTCGTATGCAAGTAATTTCTGTACGGGGTTAAAACCTACATTTGGTATTAGAGTAGTTTTGGCTTCAAGGGGATGCCTTTGTTACTGAGGGGTTTCGCTCAGGCCTGTGGTAGACCCTGTTCAGAGGGAGATTTGCGAGATCGATTCTAGTCGTGAAAGAAGATGGTGAGCAGTGGAAAGATAGAGATCGAGAAATTTAATGGCCAGAGTTTTGAGTTGTGGAAACTCAAGATGGAGGATCAGTTGGTGGATAAAGATTAGTGGATCGTGGTAGATCCGAGTACTAAACCAACAGGAGTGTCCGATGAAGAATGGAAAAAGTTGGATCGGAAGGAAAAGAGCACAATACGATTGTGTGTCTCAGATTCAGTATTGCTGAATGTATCAAGGGAAGCTACGGCGAAGGCTTTGTGGGACAAGTTAGGGACTTTGTACCAATCTAAGTCTTTGGTGAATAAATTGTTCCTGCAGAAACAACTGTATAACCTAAGGATGGAAGATGGAGACTCAATGACAAATCATCTGAACGCATCTAATACTATTGTAAGTCAATTAACATCTGTTGATATTAAAATTTTAGATGAAGATAAGTGGATCAATTTGTTCTATTCTCTACTAGATTCGTGGGATAGTATGGTTATTGCAATAGGTAGCAATGCAACTGCCTTGCAATTTGATGAAATAGTCTCAGCCTTGCTGACGGAGGAAATGAGACGGAAAAATATGGAGAGCCAAAATGGTGATGCCTTGTCTATACGAGGACGGTCCCAGAACAGAAACAAAAATAAGTCATCGAGTGGGAGATCTAAATCTCCAGGAAAACCTGTATCTCCAGGAAAACCTACAAAGGTGGTGTGCTGGAAATGCGGAAAGGAAGGGCACTTCAGAAGGGAGTGTAAATCTAAAGCTCCTGATTAAGGAAAGGGATCTGATGATGCTCCTTCTGTAGAGGCGAAAACCACCTCAGATGAAGGTGGGGATGTGTACTTGGCTTCTTCAAGTACACATGTAGATCATGAGGCATGGTTGATTGACTCAGGTGCATCCTTTCACTTCACTCCCCATAGAGAGTGGTTCTGTAAGTATGAGAAATACGATGGTGGTGATGTCTTCTTAGGAGATGACAGGAAGGCTAGAATCATTGGTCACAGAAAAGTAAAGTTGAAGTTGTAAGGTGGAAGGGTTAGAACGCTTCCAGGTGTTCTATATATTCCTGCATTAGCCAGAAATCTGATTTATGTTAGCAAGCTAAATGATGTAGGTGTAAAAATAGTTTTCGAGAAGGATACCTGCAATAGGGTTCTGGGAGCACTAAGATTGATGCAGGGAGTTTGGATTGGAACTCTATACAAGCTACAAGGTAGCACTGTTATTGATGGGTGCAATAGTTCTGTGGTTCCTGAAAGTGGAGCAAAAAATCTAGTGGTTCTGGAGAGAAGACCATGCAGTGGCATCAAAGGCTTGGACATATTGGAGAAAAGGGCCTTCGAATACTTCATGGTAAAGGTATGGTAGAAGGTATGAGTAATAGCTCTCAGGATTTTGATTTCTATGAAAATTGTGTATATGGGAAGCAAAAACCGGGTGAGTTTCCCCTCTAGTGGTAAGAGGATGAAACAGATATTAGAGCTTGTGCACAGTGATGTGTTTGGACCTGTGATAGTTCCATCACTGGGTAAGTCTGTGTACTATGTATCATTTATAGATGACTTCTCAAGGAAACATGGATATATTTCCTTAAGAAGAAATCTGAAGTCTTTGATAGGTTTAAAGAATTTAAGGCTCTGGTGGAAAATCAGACAGAGAAGAAGATAAAGGTGTTGAGGACAGATAATGGTGGAGAATTCTGCAACAAGGAAATTGAAGAATTCTGTAAGAAGTGTGGTATAGCACGACAAAAGACTACTCCATATACACCTCAGCAAAATGGAGTTACAGAAAGAATGAATAAGACGTTGATGGAAAGGGCAAGAAGCATGCTCAGTGGTGTCGAGTTAGGACAGGAATTCTGGGTAGAGGCAGTACATACTGCATGTTACCTGGTCAACAGGTCACCTTCATCAGCGTTGGAGGATAAGACTCCACAAGAGGTATGGACTGGTAAGAAACCCTCTCTTTCACATCGGATGGTGATTGGATGTGATGCATATGTACATGTTCCAAAGGAGAAATGAACCAAGCTGGATAGTAAATCTAAAATGTGCATCTTTATTGGGTATAAAGATGGTTTAAAGGGTTATAAGCTTCGGAACCCAGTAACAAGGAAGGTTGTGTACAACCGAGATGTGGTGTTCAGAGAGGTGAAAGATGTTATTAAACATGAAGTCCAACCAAAGGAACCTGAGAAGATAGAGTTTGAGCTTAAGGAGGAAGAATCAGACTCTACAGCAGAGGAGGAATCAAAAGATGAAGAGCCACAAACTTCGGTTGTGAGAAGATTAGTTCAAGAAAGAAGGAAAGCCAAAAGGTATAGTCCATCTGCTTCGTGTTCAAATTTTTCTTTATCAATTACTGATGATGATCCCAGAACTGTGAAGGAAGCAGTAGATTCAGAGGATGGAAAACTCTAGAAAGAGGCCATGGTTGATGAAATGGCATCTTTGCACAAAAACGAGGCTTGGGATCTAGTGGAGTTTTCGGCTGGAAGGAAACCCATTGGCAGCAAATGGGTGCTCAAGAAGAAGACAATTGCAGAAGGAAAGGTGGAGAAATATAAAGCTTGGTTGGTAACAAAAGGTTATTCCTAGGTGCCAAGAATTGATTTTGGTGATATTTTTTCTCCTATTGCCAAGGTAACTTCTATTAGATTACTTTTATATGTTGTTGCTGCTTTTGATTTTGAGGTAGAACAGATGGATGTGAAGACAACATTTCTTCACGAGGATCTAGAAGAGGAGATCTACATGAAGCAACTTGAAGGCTTTGCGGTGAAGGGTAATAAAGAACTGGTATGCAAGTTAAAGAAGTCTCTGTATGGGTTAAAACAATCACCAACGATGTGGTATCAGAAATTTGATACATTTGTACGAGGACTTGGCTTCGCCAGAAGCAAAGCAGATCATTGTGTGTATTTTAAATTAATTGGTGACCACGTTATTTTTCTGGTCTTATATGTGTATGTTATGTTGCTGGTTGGAAATGACAAAGAAATTATCTAGGATTTTAAGACCCATTTGTCCTCCAAATTCGACATGAAAGATCTTGGCACTGCAAACTATATTTTGGGCCTGGAAATTAAAAGAGATCAAACAAAGAGGAAGCTCTGGTCAAACCAGAGGAAGTATGTCAAGACAATATTGCAAACGTTTAATATGCAGGATAGTAAATGTTATGTACCTAGGGGGGGTAATATGGGGTACCGAGGGAGGTACCCAAGGTAATAATATAATAATGGGATGGGCCATAGTAATAAATAAGGTGGTTAACCCATATCATGTAAGGGACCACAAGTAGTTAATCATAATGTAAGGGGCCCATGGTATTAGTTGATGGTATGAGTAAACCATGGTATTGATGCATGGTATTGTATGTAGGAGACCTATATAAAGGCTAGAGACTCCACATGAAGATGAAGAGAAGT
>APFE030091033.1:0-61192 GCA_000404065.3 Pinus taeda
GCAAAATATATATATATATATATATATTAAACTTAATATTAATAATATAATTAAAAAGAAAAGAAAATTAGTATGTGGAAACATTGTTATTTGTTTGGAGAGCACACTCGAAGCTAAGGCGCACTAAGTGAAACCTCCTCTATGCTTTCCCGGTGGAGCGCCGTGGCGCTCGGCCGCGAGGGCATGACCCTCGCCTCTCGTGCTTCGATGGAGGATTCAGAAGATGGCCCTCAGACCCCCTCCTTTCGTGATATGGTTTCTGACCGAAGGATCATGAGTCCTCTTTTTTCACCAAGGTAGCTTCATGCAAAACTTTTCATTCCTCCGGAAGGAGCCCTCAAGTAAGGGCGAAACAGAAGGAAAAATGGAAAATTGTAGAAGCTCAACGAGCTACATGCACCACCTCTACAAATGCTTTAGCAATGATGGAGGCAGAAAATACATAAGAAGCTATGCAAAAAGCAAGAACAAAACTAAGAAGCAATTGCAACCCAAAAACCAAAAAAGTCTCCAAGTTGGAAATACAAGACTCGAGGGTAGCAGTGTCTAGAGACTATATGCAAGAACATGCATTAATCTGTAAATTCATGGGCATCTCGCCCATAGAGAAAACAATAAATTGATGGATTCAATCCAAATGGAAACCAAAGGAAGAAATTAGACTACAACTAGGCTCAAAGGGGTTTTTTACAGTCATCTTTGATCTCTTGGAAGACAGAGATAGGATATTTGAGGGAGACCCCTAGTTCTTCAACACTGCAAGACTTTATATGAGATTCTGGAAAGAAAACTTCACTCCACAGAAAGAGGACTTCACTCTACTCCCTCCCAACTGATTACTGGGCTCCTTTAGTCCTCAAAGGCATTGGAGATCAACTAGGCGAATATATAAAAATGTCCGAGGGCACATGAAACAAACGTTATGTGTCATATGCAAGAATATGCATTTATATCGATATCTGAGGAACCCTTCCGGACGCCATAAAACTGATATTTAGGGATGGTTTGGCTCGAGAGCATTGATTATGAACACATCCCATTCCACTGTAGAAAATGCCATGAGCATGGACACATCTTTAGGGACTGTCCACGAAATAAAATTCCTCAAAGCAATGGGCAGGTTCACAAGAAAAAGGATGAATAGGGTTTCACAAGGGTAAGCATAAGGAAGAAAAGCATCAAGAAGACACACAAAGAAAGAGTAGCACCACATAGCCAACTTAAATAAATTTGAATCTCTCAATAAAATGCAAGAGCAACCGCTCTCAAACAACTCAAATGACAAGGAGGCAAAATAAGATACAAAAAATGCAACAAATCAGAGGCAAGAGGACCAATACCTCGAACACAACAACGGTAAAGATGAGAATATACAAGAGCACATAGAAATGGAACAAGTTCTGGTGGACTATAACCTAGAGGAAAACACAATAGAAGAGGCATTGGATGGAGTTAACCTAATATCGGTTGCAGAGGAATGGAAGAAAAATGGTCTTGTCACGATTGCAGAAGACCAAATCCAAAAAATCAAAGGAGTCTACCTTCGAAAGGAGGAATTAAAGTAAAGCACAAGTCAAACACCACTTGGAAACAAAGCAGCCAATGGCATTCTAGCAAATATGGCAGCAATAAAATACAACCAAAAGGCCCAAGGAGGTAAAGAGGAAGGAAAAAAATTGGTCAGCTTCCTCAGGAACTCGGGGACAAACTCATTAATGAAGGAAAGGTAAAGGCCCTAGCCCTAACTCCCACTCTTTATCAATGAATTGCATCTCTTGGAATATTAGAGGACTTGATGGTCCTAGAAAGAAGGGACTCCTAAAAAACATACTCATAACTCACAAACCAAATATCCTATTAATTTAAGAAACCAAACTTGACATGGATGACCTCACCCTCCTACAAAAAAGTTGTTTCAAGCAGAACAACTATATATTGAACCCTGCCACTGGATCAACAGGGGGAATCATGACTTTGTGGAAAATCTCTCAGTATGATCTAACCTCCTCAGTCGCCACAAAACACTCCATCACAACTGCTCTAAAAATCGTTGGCACCAATAGTAGTATCTGTGTCACCAATATCTATGCTCCACATAAAGCAGTGGAAAGAATCAAGATGTTGCAAAGCATAAGTCAGCTCCTTGATTCTATCCACCATCCTTTCAAAATTGTTGCGGGTGACTTTAGCATGGTGTTAAACCTCAGGGAAAAGAAGGGAGGCATCAGAAAACTAGATAAGGGCTCAGAAGTCTTCTAGTCCCCCATCGAGGGCCTTAGTCTAATTGACATCCCTATGAGTAATGGAATCTTCACTTGGAATAACAGACAAGGGGGAGACAAGAAATTACTTCGAGGCTTGACCGTTTCCTTCTTTCAGAAGAGATCTATCTCACCTCCTCGAGAACAAAGGCCAAAATTCTTCCCTAATCAGGTTCTGACCATTGGCCAACATCCTTGAAGGTTTACATTTCCTTTGGCCCGAAGAATAGATCCTTTATATTTGAATACTTTTGGATGGAGCACACTGATTTCATGGAAAAAAAGAAAGAATGGTGGAGTAACTCTATGCCCCAAACCGGAAACAAGATGTCTAAATTCCAACATAAACTAAAATTCATAAAAAATGAGATGAAACTCTAGAACAAGAAAAAATTTGGCAGCATACCACTTACAAAAGGAACCTAGAACTTAGAATGGAAATCCTCCAACAAAAAATCATTAGCAACTGAATCAATGAACAAAGGAAGCACGAAGAGCTTAATATTCAAAAACCTTGGGAGGAAAGGGTCTCTCAAGAAGAGAAAATTTGGCATCAGAAATCCCTCATTAACATGCTTAAGTGTGGGGAAATAAATTAGGATTTATTTCATCGTTTAATGATACAACATAGATGACACAATAGGGTTATGGCCCTTGAAAATAGAGAGGGGAACCTTATCCACTCTCATGAGGACATGGCTACCGAACTAAATCATTTCTTTAGCAATCTCCTAACTAAGCCTAGAACAGACAAGGAAAGGGCTATTCAAGAAATAACCAACAACATTATGGTTATCCTCACTGTGGATCACAATAAAATGCTCTTGAGAAACGTCTTAATGCAAGAGGTGGAAGAAGTAGTAATGACCATGTCTAATGGTAAAGTATCGAATGCAAATGGCTTCACTGTAGACTTCTAGAAAGCCTGTTGGCCCCTGATAAAAAATGAGGTTCACGCATTGGTGGGGGAGTCTAGAATACAAAAAAATGTTCGAAAAGCCCTAAATGCACTTTTCTAACCTTCAACCCCAAGGATGAAGGCGTGCACTCCCTGGATAAATGTTTCCCTATTGCCCTATGGAATGTCATCTACAAGATCATCTCAAAAGTCTTGGCCAATAGAATAAAAACCATCCTACCTCTATTGGTTTTCCCGCACCAATCGGGTTATGTGGAAAGAAGGAAAATCCTAGATAGCATCATCCTTTCCCATGAATTGATTCATTCCCTTAAATTTTAGAGAAAGCTTGGAATGATGATATAGTTGGGAGTATATGAAAGGTGTCTTAGGAGGTTTTGGTTTTCACAAGGACTTCATTAAATGGATAATAGAAATGGTTTATGGGACTTTTTTCTCGATTCTTCTGAATGGCTCCGCATCTCAACCCTTCTATCCCTTTAAAGGTATCACACAGGGGGATCCCATTTCTCCCTTCCTTTTTGTCATAATGGCCAAGGGCCTTAACAAATCCATCATGGCCACCTCTTCCAGTAATGCCCTATCTGACCTCAAGATTTATGCTCTCCTCCTCCCTCCACACATCAACAATTTGTTGATGATACCTTGTTAATGGGCCTCCCCACTATCAAAGAAGCCTTATCCTTCAAACCCATCCTCTCCAGTTTTTTTGAAACTTCTAGCTCCTCCATAAACTAAGAGAAATCCAAATTGTTTTTCCTCAACATCCCTCTAGCCATCCAAAGGAACATTTCCATCATTATGGACTTTCAGAGATGCAACCTCCCTTCTAAATACTTGTGAACCCCTCTTAGTGATAAGCCCCTCACTCATTCAATATGGGAAGATATGATGTTATGAAACCAGCTCACAAAAAGATAGAAAAGATAGATCAATGACTTAAAAATTAGCCTCATCGAGTCGGCAACCTCCTTCACATTACAAAAATGAACAATTCTTGCATGACACAAATGACAAGACCTCCTTTCTATATATCGGAGTCTAAGGGGTCCGAATATAATCAGAGCCTACATAACAATAATATTGTAGGGGCACAAAAATAACAATAATGGACTTCTATGGGGCACAATATTAACAACATGGGGACTACTTGGGCACAATAATAACAACATGGGGACTACATGGGAAAAATAATACAATAAGGGGGTTGCACTAATAACAATAAGGGACTACACTAGTAGTATAGGGACCTAACATGCCCCTCTACTCCAAAAAGTGTTGTCCTTGATGCTTGAGTAGTTCTTGATGCTTATGAATAAAATTATCCTCCTCCCATGTCGAATATTTAGTAGTTCAGTTCTTCCACTTGATGAGATACTCAGAAATTGATAAATTTCGTAGTTGTCGGGTTCTTCTTTCGGTGACTTCTTCAGGTTCCACTATGATTTTTCCTTCCTCATCAAGTTCTAACAATATTGTTTGAATTGGGAGCTTTTCACCTATAACCTTCTTTAAACATGAAACATGGAAAATTGGGAGAACTTCGGAAGATGCACGAAGCTCCAAGTTGTATTCCATAACACCAATCTTTTGCATCACTTTGTAAAGAGCATAGTAATTTGGTGATAATTTATTATCCTTCTTAGCTTGCTTGAAGGACATTTATTTGTATCGCTATAACCGTAACAATACCCAATCCCCTATATCAAAACTTTTTTCACTGCAATGTTGATCTGCCTGTTGTTTCATTCGATTCTGCACCGAAGTGGGGTTATCCTTTAAAAGTTGGAGAACTTGTTGTTGATGCTCGATGAGAACAATCACTACTTAAACCTTTTCCTTCTTGATATGTCCTTCTATATTGAGAGTTTGAGGAGTGATAAATCCTTCCAACGCATTACAAGACATGGTCGAATTCATTTCTTGATGTTCGATGTGATCTTTAACTTCTTGAATCTTTTTCTTCTTGATATGTCCTTCTATATTGAGAGTTTGAGGAGTGGTAATTATTGCCAATGCTTTACAAGATATGGTTGGATTCATTTATTCTTTCTCTGGGGTTGGTTCCTCGTGTATATCCTCTTCTTTTGATGTTTCTTAATCCTTTTCTTCCTTCTCTTCACAATCTATGTAAAATAATTTCTTCTCAGCATGCATATGACCTTTAGTGTATTTTCTATCACAACTGTAACAAAGCCCTTTTCATCTTTTTTCTTCCAATTGCTGTGGTTTAAACAATGTAGCTTTTGGAAGGTTAGGAGAAAAAACACTTCCATATTTATAGTTGTGAGTGGTAGGATTCCTTTTTGCCATAATTTTGCTTTCCATTTTTCTTGCCAACCTGAATGACTTCTATAATGAATCAGGTTTCGAGAGGTGAATCTCATGTTGGATGTTATCCTTTAAAGTCCATATGAACACATCAATCCTATGACCCTTATATTCAATTTTTGGAAGTCCTCAATGGGCTCCATCATTGAAACCTTTTATTTGAGATTTATCAATTGGCTAAAAAAAGTGTTTCTTTTTGTATCCTCATAATGTGCTATCATTTCATCTGTAAAAAATTCCCAAGTGACGATTTGTTTACGAGAGCAAAGCCATTGATACCTTAGAAACTGATTTGTGTGTTTTGCACATTATGGAGATCAAAATATTGCTCCATCTATAGTATCCAAGTTACGGGATCTTTGCCATCAAACTTCATCATGTCGATCTTTGGAACATGGTGGGTCTTTGATCCAACATTAGAGCCTATGAAATAATGCTTAATGCACTGCATAAACCCCCATACTTAAATTCAAAAAGAGTCAAGGGATCTCTACTTGAATGGTTCATGAGGCACAATACTTGCTAAGGTTTTGCAAATGGGGTAGCAAGCTAAGTGGGCTTGATTTTGGGAAAAACTCCACAGTTAAGCGCGCTTGAGCCAGAGGAGTTCTGGGATGGGTGACCTCCTGGGAAGTCCTGGTTACCGGGTGCAAGCCCCGGAAGTGATGATTGATGCTATGTGATCCGTTCTCCACATTTCACTAGTTTCAATCCCACTTCTTCACCCCTGTGAGCATCACCCGATGCAATGAGTGCTAAGTGAACTATTCAAAAATCATGAGAAATTAGTCAGTTACGACTACCTCTCATGCAAATGGTCATACGTGAATGACTTACTTAACGCAGTTGAATCCCAAAATGATATCTAATATAATGCAATGCGTAATCCCCCATACTTAAATTCAAAAAGAGTCAAGGGATCTCTACTTGAATGGTTCATGAGGCACAATACTTGCTAAGGTTTTGCAAATGGGGTAGCAAGCTAAGTGGGCTTGATTGTGGGAAAAACTCCACAGTTAAGCGCGCTTGAGCCAGAGGAGTTCTGGGATGGGTGACCTCCTGGGAAGTCCTGGTTACCGGGTGCAAGCCCCGGAAGTGATGATTGATGCTATGTGATTCGTTCTCCACATTTCACTAGTTTCAATCCCACTTCTTCACCCTTTTGAGCATCACCCAATGCAATGAGTGCTAATTGAACTATTCAAAAATCATGAGAAATTAGTCAGTTACGAATACCTCTCATGGAAATGGTCATATGTGAATGACTTACTTAACGTAGTTGAATCTCAAAATGATATCTAATATAATGCACTACGTAAACCCCCATACTTAAATGGTCATAGTCACTTGTGAAATTTTGACTCACAGTGAAGGAATCAAACTTCTTATACCATTGCTTGGGAGATTTTTTAAGCCATAAAATGACTTTTCAAGCTTGCAAACAAATCTTCTTTTGTGATCTTGAACAAAACCTTTTGGTTGTTTCATATATTTGCTCATCCAAATCTCCATGTAAAAATATCTAGCTCTTCTAACTCAATAACAAGTTGTTGAAATATGGAAACAAAAATATTCCAATTTAATTTGTCCTTGAATTAAATTGTGTATTAAAATCGAATTTAGTCTTAACAACTACTTGGGAATAATTAATTTATTTATTTTAAATTAATTAGTTGAAGAAATTCAAGGTAGAAGTATTTATGAAGTCATGCAAGAGTTATCCCTTAAATTAAGGAGATGAGATTGAGTTATATTTGAGTTGTAATTAGTTAACTCAGTTTACTGAGTTAAGTCCGATTAAATTAGTTCCAAATTGTTTGAGGAGCTAATAGTGAGTTAACATTCAGTGGATGCATTAATGCACTCAACTAGTGCTACTCCAGTTAACTGAATATTCCCTCATCAGAAACTCATGCATGTCTATTCTGAGAAGGATCCGTTTGAGATTAATGTTCAAGGAAAATGTATTTTTAGTTGCATGTGTTTTCTCATGCAAAAAAATCATGCATGCAATCAAGGATTCATCCTTGAGGATTGCGCAGTTTTTGATGGCTTAGTGGGGCCTGACCTAGGTTCAGAGGTGATTTAGCCAAGCAAATCCTTGTACTACTAGCCCTTTCAGTTACGACTACCTCTCATGGAAATGGTCATACGTGAATGACTTACTTAACGTAGTTGAATCTCAAAATGATATCTAATATAATGCACTTGGTAAACCCCCATACTTAAATTCAAAAAGAGTCAAGGGATCTCTACTTGAATGGTTCATGAGGCACAATACTTGCTAAGGTTTTGCAAATGGGGTAGCAAGCTAAGTGGGCTTGATTGTGGGGAAAAACTCCACAGTTAAGCGCGCTTGAGCCAGAGGAGTTCTGGGATGGGTGACCTCCTGGGAAGTCCTGGTTACCGGGTGCAAGCCCCGGAAGTGATGATTGATGCTATGTGATTCGTTCTCCACATTTCACTAGTTTCAATCCCACTTCTTCACCCCTGTGAGCATCACCCGATGCAATGAGTGCTAAGTGAACTATTCAAAAATCATGAGAAATTAGTCAGTTACGACTACCTCTCATGGAAATGGTCATACGTTTGAATGACTTACTTAACGCAGTTGAATCCCAAAATGATATCTAATATAATGCACTGCGTAATCCCCCATACTTAAATTCAAAAAGAGTCAAGGGATCTCTAACTTGAATGGTTCATGAGGCACAATACTTGCTAAGGTTTTGCAAATGGGGTAGCAAGCTAAGTGGGCTTGATTGTGGAAAAACTCCACAGTTAAGGGCGCTTGAGCCAGAGGAGTTCTGGGATGGGTGACCTCCTGGGAAGTCCTGGTTACCGGGTGCAAGCCCCGGAAGTGATGATTGATGCTATGTGATTCGTTCTCCACTTTTCACTAGTTTCAATCCCACTTCTTCACCCCTGTGAGCATCACCCAATGCAATGAGTGCTAAGTGAACTATTCAAAAATCATGAGAAATTAGTCAGTTACGACTACCTCTCATGGAAATGGTCATACGTGAATGACTTAACGCAATTGAATCTCAAAATGATATCTAAGACTATGACCATGTTTACTCAAGAGTTTAAAATGGCATATTCATTATCTTGGAATTATATGCCGATGATATGATTGTAGTAAGAAAAATCATGGTTGATACCAACAAGTTAAGGCTTACTTGGTTGAGACATCTGATATGAAGGGTAGGAGCAACGAAACAAATTTTGGGCATAGAAATACACAAAGACAAAAAATGTTATGCTTTGTTTATCACAGTAGAATTATTTGGAGAAGATGTTCATAAGATTCAATATAAATAATATGAAACCTATAAATATCTCTTTGGCTTCCCATTTTAATTTTTCTTCCATTTTAGGCCCTAGTAATAAAGAATAAAATGATATGTCTCATGTACGATGTGTTAGCATAGTAGGAAGTTTGATTTATGCAAAAGTATGTACAAGACCAGATATTTCACATGTAGTTGGTGTTATGGCTAGATACATGACAAATCCATGTAGAGAGCATTGTGTACCACTCAAATCGATGCTTCAATATCTCACAGGCACAAGTGAATATTGTATCACCTATAGTGGTTGTAGTGATTCATAGTGTGGTTATGTCAATTTAAATTTTGCAGGTGATTTAGAAAAAAGGAGATCTACTTCAAGTTATGTCTTACTCTTGTGGGAGGGTCTATTTGTTGAATGTCGAAGCTTCAAGAAATAATTTCTTTAACCACTACTAAACTAGAATATATAGATGTCTCACATGCATTAAAGGAGGAAATTTGGTTAAAGGGTCTATTAGGTGAGTTTGGAAAAGTGCATGACAAGGTGAATGTATTTTTTTTATTGTCAAAGTGTCATACTTTTGGCTACCAATCTAGCTTATGACAGTAAAACCAAGCATATTGATATTAAATACAATTTTGTAAGACTATTGATGAAGGAAGAAGAGCTCTTAAGAAAGTACTTACTCAAGGAAATTGTGCAGACATGTTTATAAAAACTGGAGTATTAGAGAAGTTGCAATGTTGGTTGGCTTCTTTTGGTATGCAAAAAAGGTGATGAATGGGCTTGGTCAAGGTATCAGGTAATTTGTTTTAAAAATAGAGATTATTGGAATTATGAAAACAATTAAAACAAGTGAAAATATTATGGTAAAAACCAATTTACTTGAAGTAAAAATTTGATGGTTCATGTAATGCATGTGCAATGTTAGATATGTTGAAGACAATTATATATCCATGTAGCCATGAGAGGGTAATGAAATTTTCAATCTTTATCTTTGATCAATAAGAATATCAATACCTTACCATGTTGATGTTTTCTTGGCATATTATCAAGGCTTTACCACATAAATTTGTGTCTTTTTTTTTAATGTCGTCGTTTTAATTTTTAATTTTTAATTTTCTATTGTTTCTTTGCAACTAATTTGTGTTGCAAGGTTATATTATTCTATTGACTCATGTATTTAAGAATGTATTCAAAAATCATATATTTACTGGTAATCATTTTAGAATCATATGGATGACCATTCTTTCTAATTGAAATACTAGCAAGTATGATTTCTTTCATGTTAACTCTTGATCAGTTGTCTATAATTGAAAAATTTCTTACATTTTGTGATTCCTATATTTTTGTAACCTCTTTAGTAGTGGGATTCATGTGTGAAGTAGAGGTGTTTCATTTACATGTAATAGTATTAGTATTCCAAGTTTTAGTTATTAGATTGCTAGTATCATTAACCATTTCTGGTTTTGGTTTTGATCCAAATTGATAGATGGGATTGCTTGTTGTTACCTGGTTAGTTTTTTTCAAATTCTTGTATGTAATAGGTGACTACTACAAAACCCCAAACCCTCCCAATGTTGTAATGTTAGTTGAAAAAGTTTCAAACATTTTTTGCCTTGGTTGATAGGTTGGACATTGAATAAATCCACACATTGTGATTTATATTAAAATGAGACAAATGTATATACATAGATATGAAATTTGGTTTCATCTTTCCACAGGTTTGAGGATGGTTGTTCCTGTTCACCTAGAAAACTCTTCATTTTTCCTAGGTTAACTATTTACATACCATAACCCTATGTATCTAACATTCCACACCCTCCACAAATTCAAAGGGGTGTTTGTAAGTATAAGCATCTTTCCTGACTTTCCAAAATTTTCTCTTCCAATCACTTTGGTGAAGATGTCTGTAATTTTCCCACTAGTGGAATAGTGTAGCCACTGAATGGCCTTGGCCTTGCATGATGTCAAATCAAATGGTACTTAGTAATGTTTTCCTTCTTTCAATCATGGAATCTATGATTCTTTGTCAACTTTGATTCCTAAAGTGTTATCATTCAAAAGTGGACTAGCATCCACATGTTTCTCCTGCAAATCCTCCAATATATTCCTAAGCCACACAATCTCCTTTGTTGCCTCTAGAACAACCACATACTGAAAAAAATTATTTGTATGATCTCCAAGAGATAGTAGTTAATCTAAAACCCATAAGGTATCCTAAAATAGACACAGTCTTATCCTTATACCCTTCAAAGTTTGTATCTATGTGTCTCATTAGTTTGAAGTCTAGCTTAGTGTATTTGAGGCCAAAGTTTTGAGTTCTCTTCAAGTACCTTAGAACAACTCTCTTTGTAGCACACGAATGCCCTCCTTAAGGTTT
Organism: Pinus taeda; assembly: GCA_000404065.3. NCBI lineage: Eukaryota > Viridiplantae > Streptophyta > Pinopsida > Pinales > Pinaceae > Pinus > Pinus taeda. The sequence goes on from APFE030091033.1 coordinate 11,192, forward strand.
TCACATTAACCTAGAAAGGTTACCAATTGCAAATGAAATATTAGGTTTGGTAGTCGTAAGGTAGATAAATCTCTTTACAATTTGATATTTAGTTTCATCTACAAATTTGTTCCCTTCTTTTGATGTTAGATTCATATTTTGTTTGATTCAAGTAGAGAGACGATTATGATCAACCATGCCAAATTTGTTTAATAATTATCCAATGTACTTTTGGGAAATCAATACACATTTTGTATTCTAAATTACTTCAATATCCAAGTAGTAGTGAAGATATCCCATGTTTTCCATTTCAAAAGTCTTCTTCAATTCTGTCTCATGGATGCACTATATACTTGATCATTCCATGTTATCAAAAGATCATCTACATACTGTTATAGACATATTTGGGCAGTGCAACCTGAATCACATATGTCCATAAACCAAGGGATTCTAAACCCCTAAAAGTGTTGTTTCATACCCTAAAGGATCAAGGTCAACTGATTACATCATTTCCCAGAAGTTCTCCCTGAAAAACTGCTCAGAACTGGTCAAAAATGGACCATACAGACTACTCCATGCTGAGGGTGTGATGCATCTCACCTATTACACACAAGTGGTGCGATGCATACTGAAAATCCCTTCTGTAGGGTGCAATGAGCGAGAGCAGACAAATGGCAAAGGCAGTTTACTAGGTGGAAATTTAGAGAATCTTCTGGAAACTACTCATATGACACTTGCCTCTCTGAATTCGCCCAGGGATGAGTAAGAGATCATGAAATCTCCAAGTGGAACCAAGAACTATAAGTGAAATGACACTAATCAAAATCCCAGAAGCTGACTCACCCCCCTGAAAATATCTATATATGGATCCCTCATCCTAGAGATCTAGGAGGCTGGAATTTTGCATTTTGTAAGGAAGTGATATTGGTTTCTCTGTGAGACATTGCATTGTTGGGTGATCTAGCTTTTTATGAGGTGAAGAGGGCTTTCATGCTGGGAGGATGGTGCTGGATTAGACAGCTGGGTTGTAATCCTCTCTTCTACTACTTCTATCAATAAAGTTATTTGATTTTTCCTCCATATACTTGTATATTTCTAAATCTTGTATTTATGTATGCATTTGTATGGTTAATGTACATCTGATTCTACATTGTTTATGGTTATAGATCTCTATGATTTGATGGTATTTTTCTGCTTTGACTCTACAGGTGTTCTTTGAAGAGGGACAAGTGAGAAAGGAGTGGTGAATCTCTATCAAAGGAGGGAGGAAACAAGCAAGGATCCAAGCGAAAGACTAATGTTGGTTCTCTCTGCCTCTCTCTAATCTATCTCTCATAAAAGAAAACATAAGTTACTTTGAATTGTTTGTTTCTAAGATAGCTACCCGTCTTAGTGGGACTAGCAGATCTGAATAGACACTAGTTTCTCGGAAACAAAATGGCGACTCCACTGGGGAGCGAATAGTTTGTCTGTTTGTTACTGTTGTTTGCTTTATAAACTACAAACAGAGCTTGAAGTTAAGCCAGCTAGCCTTTGAACTGCTTTTGCTATGCAACTACAAAATATATCAATGCTGCTTCAGTCAATCTTTGGGTTGGTTTATGAACTGAACATCTGACTTGCAAACATCCTAAGTGCCCTGGTGGTATCTCAATAACCTCATTAGATCATACCTCTATACTTTGTGTTTACTGTCTATCATAAGCTCGGCCTAAATCCCTGAACTTAGCTGCAAACTGTGGGTGAAAACCAAGCTCAGTATCATCCCTAGATCATCGCATTGTCTCTCATTGGCAGTCTGGATGCATTTCACCTCCCATATGCTATAGGTGGGATGTATCCCTGTTTCCCTTAAGGATAGGTGCGATGGTTGAATGAGACTTTTTCTCTCTCCAGATTTTGGTTTTTTCTTCATTGTTTTCAGCTCTATTAAGTGGTTTTGCTGCCTATGATCAGTATATCATTGTTGAAGCCTTCTTTCTTTACATTATTCAGCCTACATTGATAAGGAATTGTGAATTGTTTTTAATGTATTTTTCACCATTTACAGTCCTCCTTTGCAAAAAGTAGCTCAATCTAATTGTCGTCTTTTGATTCGAAAGTGTCGCAACTATCGTTTTCAGTCAAGAAAAAGAGTGTCGTAAAGTCTTACTCTTTTTAGATAGTCGATTGTACTTTTGCCATTGTATTTGATTTGGATTGTCAATTCTTTGAATTGTCGAAAATAGTTTTCCATTCGAAATTGAAAGTGTCGTCTTAGTCTTCCTTTCATTTTTGGAAAGAAATTGTTATAGTGTCGCTTTGAGGAAATGTAGTTCAGATCTGTACTTAGTTTTATTTTTGTCATTCTCACATTAAGGAAACTAAAAAACAAATACATGCATGTGCATTTGCATTTAGACTGCATGTGGAAGTTTATTTAGGAAAAGTGCATTTAGTGTGTGCTCTGTGCTCTATGTTGAAAGAATCGTACTTTTCTTTCCTTAGTAGCTAGGATTTTCATTGCTAAAAGAAAATAAATGACTGTTTATCATTTTAGATTGCATATTTAGGAATTGTACATCTACATCATGCGGTGAACCTTGAAAGACAAACTTCTTAAGAAATATCAACTATAAAATAAACATCAATGAACATAAAAATGCTTCGGAACCTAACGCACAACATTTAGAAGTCTAGGCTAGAGACGTATTCCGACATCGTAAAGCCTGGTAACTATCGTTTTCATTGTAGGTTGGGTGATTCCTCCTCTTTGATACGAAAAGTGCCATTACAGACTTGTGCTCCCACGTATCGTCGAGTATATATTGGGAGACCACAAAAAGCTGATATGCTTTATCCTTAGGAAGCCATGTCTATTGCTCTATCGATCGCAATTCACTAAACACAGCGTTCAGGAAGATTGACTACCATACATAAAGTCCTCAGTAATTTCTCTATAATTTACCACCGAGGTGTATATTATAGTTTTGCGATTGGTTTGGTAATCCCATTGTCTAGATTTCCAGAGTAGTCACTTTCGTTCCTTTTCGACTCCTTAAAAGAAAAGGTCCATCTGAGCACTTGTCACTTCAGGCTCATTAAAAATCGAAGGTGACTAGAGTCATCTTTATCTTTTTATCGAATCTTAAAAATTGAAAAAGAAAGTTGTGTCAAAGCATCATAAAATTCATTTAATTTGGAATAAAAATTTTCCCTTTTAATTTTGAGTTGATCAAGTAATTCGAAATCATGGAAGAAATTCAATCAAAACCTCATCGTTTGCGGAGACTAACGAGTCAATCATCTTTGAATCCAGAAACAAAAACATTCAGAGCCAAGCGATCTCATTTAACTGGGTTGAATTCTCCTACTCTATTTGAAACTTGTGTTTCAACATCATTAGAGACTCCAGTTACTCCAATTATTTATGGTACCCCTGCCTCTACAGAAGAAGTTCCGCAGTTAGAAGAGGACATTAGAACTGATCCTTGTGTAACGATAAACACTTCTATTCCTGAACCAACTCCATCTAGGGCTAATTCAGAAGGTGTCACCCCTCCAACATCTGTCATTGTAGAGTCTATACCTTCTTCAGCACCAAAAATATTTTACGGACTTGACGGTCTACCTATTCCACCTGGACTGATTGCTATAGAAGATATTGTGGAGGATCTTCCATCCAGTACCCCATTGCATTTTGGAACTGGGATCCACCTATATCCTTCTACTACAAAAGTTAGTTCTTTTAATCACCCTTCATCACAAGTTCCCGTCGAATCGCTAGGAAATCTTTTGGATAGACTTGATATGTCTGAACAACCATCGACATCTTGGACTATGTCATTTGATACAATAGTAGTAGAACCTCTTGCCACTACTTTGACAATGTTTGCTGGTATACCTCTGTCCCAACTAGTTCTTAACCACTAGATGGTGTCCACCCAGGGACTATTTCGAGAACATGGTCTGTTCCTATTTTTTCATCCAGAATCTTATCTGGAATTTCTTATGTTGAGACTTAGAAAATTGATCCTTCACATTAGTATCAATTTGGGCAGTCCAGTCTCCAAAGACCAATTTACCCTTTGAACACTGGATTGCCATCATATGGGGGGCAGTATGCCTTTTCATTGTTCCCTCCAAGAGAGCAACCATATGAGAGTTCACAACAAAATTCGGGTCAAGCTGGAATTGCATCAAGTGGTTGGATACCAATACTACCTCAATAGCCAAGAGTTGTATATTCAATGCAACCAAATCAACCTGTGTCGAACATTCCCACTACACCGACTATTGTGATAGTGTCGTAGGTACAAGCGCTACTTGTTGTATGTCAACCTCAAGTCTCTCAGGTCGTAATACAACAGCCTCTTGTCTCCACGACTCAATCACAACTGCAGATTAGTGGCTCCTTAACTGAAGCGAATCATGATCAAATGGGTACTATCACCCCTCATCTTGGTCAAACATCCAGTATTGGACAACAGCAAATTGTAACAACCGTGGCTGGTGCAATATCAACAACCGCAATTCCAGAAAGCTTACCGAGGACTTGAGAAATAAAGCTTTGCAAGTAATGGGCAATGGTTTGTTCAGAATGGTTACCAACAATCATATTATAATAGTTATGCCCATCAACCTTATCAAAGTTATCAGCTTCAAATACATTATGCTAGTACGCAAATACCCACTACTCAGGTGATCCCATCTTATCCTGGGTATGCTTCGCCAAACTTGAATCAACAGTTTCCTTTCGTAGAAACTTTAGAATTACCAGATCTGAATCGGCTAAAAAATGATCCAATTGCTTACGCCCCTTGGTGGCCAGCGATTCCTCATAAACTTCTGTCATATATTCCTAAATTCAATGGAAATCTAGGTGAAGACCCATCAAATCATGTAATGACCTTTCATTTGTGGTGCTCGTCCAACACCCTTAACGATGATTCGATTAGGCTTCACCTTTTTCAGTGAACACTAACTGGTCCAGCAACGAAATGGTACATCGAATTGCCTAGAGATTCATTCGATAACTTTAGTGCCCTTGCCACCACCTTTTTAACCCATTTTCAATTGCCCATAAGGTACGAAATAGGAATGGAGCTCCTTACCAATTTTAAATAGACAATAGCCACTCACATATCTGATCATATTCATGAGTGGCAACGTCATCGTCGAATGGTAAATACATATGTTCCTGATCAACTTCTAGCTGAATGGTTTATTAAGTCATTGTTACCTTCTATTACAGAAGATGTGGCCAAGGAAGGAGTTGTCACTGAAGAACAAGTCATTTATCGTGCATAATATCTAGACTTGATCTATACTAAGTCTGTCATGCTCTATGACAAAATTACTGATGCTCCTAGACTAGAATTTTCCATTCCTCCTCCTCCTAAATCAAACAGGGACTCTCATGCCGACGACGATGTGAATTGCACCTCAAGTATGCAAACCGCAAAGGCACCATTTGGTAAAGCCCTTGCAGTTTCCAGTAAAAAAGCAAATGACAAACTTCTTGCCTCGGAGGTTAATGTTCTATCATTTGAAAAAGGCAAAGAACCGAAGCAACTAGGGGGCAAGAAGAAAGGAAAAAACAAAAAGAAGAAACAGGAAGATTCGACTCTTGAAAAATCTTCAGAAAACCCTACTGGGCGAAAGAAACCTGGTCAGCCATGTCTCATATGCGATGGAGACCAGTGGACGAAAGAATGTTCGCATAAAGCTGAGGTCAAGAAGTTCTTTAAGAATTCAAATACCTCAACGGTATTGACTAAGCTATTTCTAAACCCAAAAACCAATCTGGTTGCTATCGAGAATGCTTCCCCATCCCAAGTGCTTATTTTTTCCATTTCGAAATAGAAAAATGATGCTTTGATATCGACAAGGAATAAAGTTTATGGGAATCCACAGATGCCGAACAACGAGGTTGTAGATCAACCTAGTAGTTTGACAACAACTTCGACTGAAGTTGTGCCACCCATCATTCCTGAGCTAACAATAAATCTGGCAAAGGGAGTAGTACACAAATCGACATTTAATCCTCATGCTCGAGCAACACAGAATTATAATATAGTAGAGGATCTGGCCCAATCACCATCCGCTATGTCAACACTTGAAGTACTGCAAAATTGCCCCTCCTAAAAGCAAGCTTTATTATCAGCAATAGGTGGGATTGAACCAATGGATTCCAATCTTTTAGCCTTTAATCATAAAGGGTACGAACCTCAGTTACCGGCTCAACTTGCTTTCCTCGTACAAGTAAAATCCCTCAACAAAACTGTTCATAGAATAATAATTGATGAGGGGGCATCTACCTGCATTATGTCAATGAGTCGCTGGAAAACTTTTGGCTCACCACCCTTGTCAAGATCATCAACGACATTAAAAGCATTCGATGGATGAACATACACCCCGTACGAGATTTTAAGTAACTTGCAAGTTGAACTGGGGGGCAACACAGTAGAAGTTGACGTCGAAGTTATCGATGGAAACCTCGATTACAATATCCTACTAGGAAGGCCATGGATTTACACTATGGCTGTTGTTGTGTCAACATATTTTAGAAAGTTTGCATTTCCCTTTCAAGGAGGAATTACAATCATTGACCAACAAACCTTTCTTCCCAACAATTCACAAGTTACGAGAAGCATTCCAATGATCCATGGAAGCTCTCAATTACTTCAAAATATCGGAGTAGGCCTCCTAAAAGACCCTGCTTTAATGGGTACTTTTTCCCTACTGCCTCCGAGTAATCTGGTCGAAGTAGCCACGGTGGAAACCTGCAATATGATATCTTCTATATCTACAAAGATTCAGAATATTTCCAAACATTTTGTTAGCATGGATCATCACCAAGTATTGCCTCCAAGCCAATAGAAATTTTGTAGCAATCAATTTTCTTGGCCTGGGTAGCAAACCCAAATCAACGCTCATCGAGTGTTTGGATAGATAGGTCTAAGGAATATGGCACCTTTTCAGATCCTTGGTGCATGTACATTCTATAGACGAAGGAATCATTCAGTCAATGATGATGGGAGAGGCACCATGGGAAGATTACCACCGTTTTTCCCATCTTCAAGATTACAACGAAGATTATTCCAGTGACCTTAATCATCCTTCAGTTTTTGATTTTATATCAAATACTGTAAATACGCTGGATTCTGAGCGAAATCTGTCCAATATTGAAGAAACTATCGCCATAAATATCTCGGCCAAACCTAATGTTGTAGAGAATATTCATGTCAGCAAAACTTTCTATTCTTTAGAACATGAAATATATTGCGCTCTCTTTCGTGAATTCAGAGATGTCTTTGCATGGTCATATGAAGAAATGCTAGGCATTGACTAGAGCATAGTTGAACACAAAATCAAGATGTATCCAGATGTCAAACTGGTACGACAACAGCTTCGGCAGGTTCATCCGAAGAAAGTCGCTGCCATTAAGGTAGAAGTTGAAAAACTTTTACATGCTGGTTTCATTTTCCCAGTTCCTCTAACTGATTGGGTATCGAATATTGTTCCTGTGATGAAAAATCAAGGAACGATTAGAGTGTGTGTTGATTACAGGGATGTAAATCAAGCTTGTCCAAAGGACAACTACCCTACACCCTTCATTGACCAGATAATTGATGAGTGCACCAGATGCGAAATCTTTTCGTTCATGGATGGATTTTCTGGGTATAATCAAATAAACATCTGCCCACAAGACCAGTCGAAGACTACATTTATACATCTGTGGGGAACATTCGCATACTGTAAACTACCTTTCAGTTTAAAGAATGCAGGGGAAAATTTTTAGAGGGATATGAAATACGCCTTCCACGACATCAAGAAGATCATTCAACCATATCTCGATGATCTATCGGCTCATTGCGAAAGCGGACTGATCATCCACAACATCTGAGAGCTATATTTCTACGTTGCTGACACTACAAGATATGACTCAATTGTCACAAGTGTGTGTTTTGTGTTGTTTTTGGTCATTTACTTGGTTTCTTAGTTTCTAAAGACGGGATTTGACTCGACCCATGTAAGGTTCAGGCAATCATCAATATGCCTCCACCTTCAAATTTGCTTTAGATTCATAAATTCCAAGGGAAAGAAATTTTTTTGAGGAGGTTCATTCCAAATTACGCTGAACTTGCTAAAGGTTATACATATCTCTTGAAAAAAGAAGTGCCCTTCAACTGGGATTAGGTTGCACAAGATTCCTTTGATGCTCTAAATGAATCCCTAATAAAAGCATCATTAATGTACGCTCCTGACTATCAAAAAGACTTTAACCTGTATCTAGCTGCAACAGATATGACCATCGTAAAACTACCATTTTTTCAAGAAGACAATGGAATCAAACGTCCTGTTTATTATTTAAGTTGAAACTTAAATGATACAGAAAGCAAGTAATCCTATGTTGAAAAGCTGGCTCTTGCAGCTGTTCAAGTGGTACAGAGATTTCGACACTATATCATCTTTCGCAAAACTACCATTTTGTCAGACTGCAACCCTATGACTTACATTTTGTCGCATCAGTTACTAGGGGGGAAATATTTGAAATGGATAGCCATTTTGTAAGAGTTTGATCTGGAATTCATAAAATCCAAGTCAAAGAAATCTCTAGTTTTCGTGGAGTTACTATGCGACTTCCCATCGTCGTCCAATGATTCAACATCCAAGGCATCAATCATGGATGAATCTTTGTTTCTGATATCATTAAGAGATCCATGGTATGGAGATATAATAATCTATCTCCAAACCCAAACATACAAGCCTAATACCTCTCGCTCTGAACAACAACATACTCGATACCAAGCAAAAGACTACATGATCATCGGTGATACACTTTACCGTCACAATATCGATACAGTTTTGCGAAGGTGCCTCACACATGAGAAGGTTGAAAAAGTATTGAATGATTGCCATTCAGGCACGTGTGGGGGGCAACAATCTGGTTACCCTATGGCGCAAAATATCTTACGAGCATGTTACGTCTGAAAAAAAATAACACTTGGGAGTTGGTTCCTAGACCAAAAGATAAGAATGTCATAGGGACAAAATTGATATTCAAAAACAAGCTAAATGAAAATGGAGAAGTTACTAGAAATACGGCCAGACTTGTTTGTAAAGGGTATGCTCAACAAGAAGGTATAGACTTTGAAGAAAATTTTGCACTAGTTGCTAGACTTGAGGCCATAAGAATGTTCCTTGCTCTTTCTAGCTTTCAGAAGTTCAAAGTATTTCAAATGGATGTGAAATATGCCTTTTTAAATGGGGACTTAGAAGAAGAAGTGTATATTGAGCAACCAAATGGATTCATCCTTGGAAATGATCCAAAACTTGTATGCAGACTTAAGAAGGCACTCTATGGTCTTAAACAAGCTCCAAGGGCTTGGTATTATTGTCTGGAAAAATACCTCCATCAACAAGGTTTTTCAAAAGGATCAGCATATAGAAATCTATATATAAAAATTGATAATGATAAATTGCTAATACTTGTGTATGTTGATGATATCATCTTTGGTATCAATGAAGAAGCCATGAGTCAAAATTTTGCTTTGGTGATGCAGAAAGAATTCGAAATGTCCTTGCTTGGTGAGCTAACATATTTTCTTGGCTTAGAAATCCAACAAAATAAAGACGGTATCTTTTTATCACAAACCAAGTACCTCAAGCAGATCTTGAAGAAATATTGCATGGAAGATTCGAAACCGGTATGTACCCCTATGGTAATAGGATGCAGCCTCAGTGCAAATGATGAATCAGCAACAATACATCAACCAACCTATAGATCCATGATTGGTAGTCTGCTCTATCTGACAGGTACCTGACCAGACATAATGCATGCAGTGGGAATAGTTGGAAGTTTCCAAGAAAATCCAAAGGAAGCACACTTTCAGGCAGTTAAGAGGATTTTCAAATATCTTCAAGGAACACAAAACTATGGCTTATGGTATCCTAGAGATTCAGATCTCACACTTCATGGATATACAGACGCATATTGGGCAGGAAGCATGGATGATAGGAAAGGCACTAGTGGTGGTGCATTCTTTATGGGTTCCAGATTAGTATCTTGGTTCAGCAAGAAACAAAGTTCAATTGCTTTATCTACAACTGAAGTGGAATATGTGGTTGTTGCATCTTGCTGCACATAACTCCTTTTGATGATGCAAACTCTGCAAGATTTTCAAATCACTTGCACTCCACCTATCTCCATCTTATGTGATAATACAAGTGCAATCAGTATTTCAAATAATCTAGTCATGCATTCAAACACCAAGAACATACCTATCAAATATCATTTTATCCGGGAACAAGTGCTTGAACAAAAGGTCAAATTGGAGTATGTTCCCTCTAAGGAACAAGTTGCTGATATACTCACCAAACCACTGCCCAGGGAGACATTTGAATACCTCAGACGAAATTTGGGAGTAGTCGATGCATCATCTTGCTATTGAAACTTGTCTGTTTCAGAGAAAAGTAGTTGTACGTGAGTTTCATGAGGAGGATCCACATACATACACCGGTTTATGTGGATACAATCGCGTATATGTTGGTTGAAGACAAAAAGTGGGCCAGGCTCTGGATGAAAAGAGTCTGATATGGGTCTGACAAAGACCATCTGACACAGGTTCAGGGGGAGTATATATTCTGCTAATAATGCATTGTTGGCACTATCTTAGAAGATCTTGGTTAAATTTCAATTGTTTTTGGTTTCAGGTGGAACAGATGCAGAGGGAGAACATGGTTGCTGGTTTGAATAATGATTGACAGATAGTTGTTGATAACTATCATAGTCTTGTTGTAGATATCTTGTCTCTATGTATTTATTTTCTAATCAAGGTCATGTAGTGGCCTACTTTGATTTCCCCACTATTCCTGGGATGATTGATGTAATGTTCTTGTTTTATCTTGTGTAAACTTTTGGTGTATCCCCACTTGGTTGGGTGGATGAGTCAATATTTGTATATCCCCACTTGGTTGGGAGATGGATGTATGTATGAGTCTTTGGTGATAGGAAGGTCGCTTATGAAGTATAGAGTCATGTTCTTTCTTATAGACCATTTTTCTGCAGACCTTGCTTACAGTCAGGAGGAGCATGGACAACACAGTAGAGCAGATATTTTAGCATGTACTCAAGGGGAACATAACCCTTTTCCCTTGATGTCAAAGGGGGAGAATGACTTTGAATGATTTGGGGTTGCCATCAAGTCCAAAGGGGGATATTGTTGGCATTATGACAGAGGTTTAGCATTATGGCACAGGTGTTGTCCTTGATGGCAACTCACTTAGATGGTAGATCACAGTTCAAGCTCTCAGAATGGAAGAAAAATTCATATACGCAGGTTCCTCTTAACCAGGTCGCGTATACACGCAGGATTGCTGATCAAAAGTTGTGTATGCATATGCATGCACTTTCATGCACGGAAAAGTGCGTACATGTGGGAAAGCTTATTTTTGGGTCTGTGGTATTTGGACCTATGGTTTTGGACCTTGGTATTTCATCTGAAGTATTGAACCCAGGTATTGGGTCCCTAGTATTGGTTCTCAATGGTTTTGAACCATGGTTTGAGTAAGGCCTAATACTATAAAAAGGGAAGGAGATCATTTGGCAAAATCATTCACTCAAGCATTGAATATCTTATGAAGAGCAAGAACTATAATACTGGTCATTGGGTTATGGTGCATAGCTAGATCTGAATCAAGGAGGAACTTGACCACAAGAAGGATAAGTTCTATTGATGGGTAAAGATCTTAAGGCTTGAAGAGAAGTATCCTTGTGTGATTTTGATCTGCTATCTTTGGTACATGACTTGATCTATAAATCTAATAATTTGGGTATAACTGATGTCTGAATAATTGAAAAGGGTAAATTATCTTTTATAAATCTGTATGCAGGTTCGATATATTAAAGGCACGTATGCACACTGGTTAGGTAATACAAAACAACGTATACGTAGGTTGGCCTTAACCCAGAAGCGTATGCACGCAAGTTCTGCATATTGAAGTAGCGTATGTCTCATGAAATATGTTTTAGCTACTTCTGTTTACTACTGCAGTGTTTTGGGTTCAGGACAGTTGTCTGGTTATTGTTATTGTATTCTGGTTACAACATTCAGACAAGTGATTGTTTGATTCAGTTGTGGTTTGTACAAAGAACATTGGGTGATGCAGATATACTTTATGTTTAATTGATGTTATGGATCCAATTTAAAAATTTACGAAACGTGGTCCCTGAAAGAAAGAGAAGGTTGCAGCATTTTGTAGGTCAGCGCCTACGTACTAGTACATTAACTACTACAAGAGCTAAGGGGGGTGTAGCTCCCTTCTAGGAGAAGCTGGAGAATGAGAGAAGGTAGTAGCCTTCTACAAGTAGCAGCCTACGTACTAGTATAAGACTGCACTAGTACAGAAACATTGTAAAAAGAAGTTTCTAATTAAAAGAAGATAGAGACGAATTGCAGCAGGTGGTTTTCACCCACATTGGGTTTCCACCTTATATCTTGTGTTCCTATGTGTGATTGCTTGTTCTGTTTTACTATTCCTGGTTACTGTTTATATGGTTTGATGCACAAATTGATGATCAACATCTGAAGAATAATTTAAATTACAAGTCAGCTGGGTATACGCTAGTTTCCTTAATAGCAGTTGCATACATATGTGGTTTTTAATAATTGAAGTAGCCTATACAAATCTGATTGGGAAATGAAAAATAATTGACCTGATAATACTGATTCACCCCCCCTTAGTATTATTTCCAACATTTACTTGGACCAAGAGAGATGGCAATGGTGGCAGTGGCATTAGAAATGCTATCAAGGGAACATAACTTGGCAAGTGTTCTCAAAATCTCTTTGTGACTGCTTCGGTAGAGAATCTAATTTTTTGGGTTGTACTACTAAGCCCCAATTGACAGGCATAGTAAAAGAATACATTGCAACCTTTGAGACATTGGCTATCCACATAGAAGGTCTAAGAGATGAATTCTACTTGGAATTTTTTATAATTGGTCTCAAAGAAGCCATCCAAGCACATGTCCGGATGCACCACCCACCTACATGGATAGACGCTTGCAACAAGGCTATCGAAGTGGAATGTTCTTTAGCTGCATAGTCTCCTTGTCCAAATTTCAAAGCCAAGGGACCCCCTATCCAGGCTCAGGGCCCTACCCAAACACTTTAGGTTCAAAAGGTATCTCCAGCAGACATGGATGAAAGAAGAAAACAAGGATTGTGCCACTACTATGATGAAAAATACTCCCTGAGGCATAAGTACATGGAACCAAAATTCTTTCAAATTCATGTTACTGATCATAGCTCATTTGAGGATGCCACACCCCTTGAGGAACCAGAGGACTAAGTTGAGGAAACCTAGCAGGACAATGAACTCCCATCTACGCCAGAGGAAACAACTATCTCGCTACATGCTTTGGCAGACATTTCTCTGCCCCAAACTCTCAGAATGAGAGGCTTTATTAAACATCACCATGTAGTAGTATTGATTGATAGTGGTAGCACTAATAACTTTATCCACCATCGAATCGCTGAAGTTGTTCATTGTTTTGTCAGGGTAGTCTCTAATTTCCACTTCCAAATTTCTGATGGGGGGAGAATGAAATGTGAAGGCCGCTGCAAAAGAAAAAATATCAAACTTTAGATGTGAGACTACCACCTAAAGACCCACATGTTTGCAATTAACATGGGTGGTTGTGACATTGTCTTGGGTGTTGAATGGCTTCGCACACTAGGCCCAATCACCATGGAATTCCAGGATTTATATATGAGCTTTAAGCAGAATGATCACATGCATACCTTCTGTGGACTCCAGGAAGGTGCTCCTTCTATCATTAGCTCGCACCGCATGGAAAAGTTTTTGAAAATGGGCCATCATGGAGTTATCGCCTAGTTTAATGCCATCCAAGTCATCGAGCCCACTACTCTTCATATTCATCCTGACATTGAACATGTCTTGAATCGACACCAGTAGGTATTTGACAAACCTAAAGAGCTTCCACCCTCTAAAGGGGAACATGATCATAGCATCACTTTGGTCCAAGGGGCACAACCACCGAATGTGCAACTATATCGATATCTTTTCACCCAAAAGAATGAAATTGAAAAAATCATCAAGGAACTCCTTGAAGTCAGTGTCATTCATCCTAGCATTAGTCCTTATTCATCACCAATGGTCATGGTGCTTAAGAAACATGGGGAATGGTGCATGTGTCTAGACTTCAGGGCCCTCAAGAAGCTCATGGTCAAAGAAAAATTCCCTATCCTAGTTGTTGATGATCTATTGGATGAACTACATGGTGCTCAATTATTTTCTAATAGATCTTCACTTTGGCTATCACCAAATACGCATGGAATAAGTAGACATTCCCAAGATTTCTATCCAAACTCATGAAGGCCATTATGAATTCTTGGTGATGCCATTTGGTCCCTGTAATGCCCCATCCACTTTTCAAAGCCTCATGAATCACCTACTAAAACCATATCTCCAAAAATTTGTCCTCGTTTTCTTTGATGACATTCTCATCTACAGCCTCCCCTGTGAAAAATATCTTCAACATGTAGACCTACTCTTGCGACTACTCTGGAATCATAAATTATTTGTCAAATTTTCCAAGAGCTATTTTGGCATGGAAGAAGTCGAGTATTTGGGCCACATTGTGGGTTGTGAAGGTATCTGGGTGGATCCCAAAAATATACAGGCAATGAAATATTGGCCCCAACCAAAAACCTTGAAGAGTTTGAGGGGAGTTTTGGATCTCACTAGCTACTATTGCAAATTTGTTTGCAATTATGGTCGCATTGCTAGACCCCTCACTAACCTTATCAAGAAAAATTCATTCCTTTGGACTGATGCAACATAATAGGCATTTATGGCTCTCAAACAGACCATGTGTTCCACTCATGTATTGGCACTACCCGACTTCACCAAATATTTTTTGATTGAATGTGATGCTTCAGGTACTGGTATTGGTGTTGTCTTAATGTAGGAAGGTCAACCCTTGGCTTTCACCAGCAAACAACTAAGTGGGAAACATATGGGAAAATATACCTATGAGAAGGAGATGATGGCCACCTTACATGCAATAGATACTTTGTGACCATACTTATTGGGGCGACGTTTCCAAATCCGCACATACCATCAAAGCCTCAAATATTTTTTGGAGCAACATCTATTCTCAGCCCAGCAAAATAAATGGTTTGCCAAGATTCTGGGATATGATTATGAGATAATTTACAAGAAATGGCATGACAATGTAGTAGCAGATGCTTTATCATGCCAATTTGAGGATGAAAGCACCCTGGTATCAATCTCTCTTCCCATACCATATTGGATTGAAGAAACCCGCAAGGAATGGTTTTCACATCTCTCTCTCTCCCAACACATTAAAAACTTGAGAGCAGATCCTAATTCCTCGGTTGGCTACTCTTGGAAGGATGATATTCTTTGCTACAAGGATAGTGTAGTTATATCACCAACATCCACCCTCAAAATGCACATTTTGGCAGAGTTGCAATCATCTCCTACTGTAGGCCATGCAGGCTTTCAAAAGATTTATGCTCACACTCATCGTTCTTTATTTTAGATAGGCATGAAAACTGACATTATTACTTTTGTAGCTGAGTGTGATGTGTATCAACACCACAAAGGAGAAACAGTCAAGTCACCAGGCACCTTACAGCCATTGCCTATCCCTACCTCAATTTGGACGGATGTTTCTATGGATTTCATTACTAGTCTTCCGAAGTCAGGAAACAAGTCAGCCATCATGGTGGTTGTGGACAAACTTTCTAAATATGCTCATTTTTGCACTCTACCCCACCCATTTACCCCCACTTTGGTGGCTCAAGCTTTCATGGACTAGATTTTAAAACTACATGGCATGCCCAATTCCATTTTGTCTGATTGTGATCTGACTTTCACCAGTAACTTTTGGTAAGAACTTTTCAAGCTACAAGGAACCCAACTCCAACTAAGTACTTCCTATCATCCCCAAACTGATGTTCAAACTGAAGCAATCAACAAATTTTTGGAGACATACCTAAGGTGCTTCACTTCAAAAAAGAACCATCAATGGGTACAGTGGCTACCTCTAGCTGAATGGTGGTATAATACTACTATCATGCAGCCACCAAGATGACTCCATATGAAGCAGTGCATGGTCAACTCCCACCTTCACCTACTTCTTATATCCCTAGATGCTCTAAGGTGCAAGCTGTGGATCAAATCCTACAGAACCGTGTAGCCATGCTAGCCCATCTCAAAGATAATCTCCATCAAGCTCAGGATCACATGAAGTAATAGGCAGACCAACATCATTCAGAGTGCACATTTCAAGAAGGGGATCAGGTATTCCTGTGGCTACAACCACATAAGCAAACATCACTCAAAGAAAAGGGCTGCCAAAAATTAGCTCCAAAATTCTACGAACCTCATCAAATACTTTAGCACATTGGAGTAGTAGCCTACAAGCTAGCCGTGCCACCAACTTCAAAAATCCATCCAATCTTCCATGTATCATGCCTCAAGGAAGTGGTGGAGAAAAATTGTAGAATTCAAACTAGTCTACCTGAATTGAATGAAGAAGGTTCACTCTGGCTCCAACCTAAACAAATCCTCGATACACGAGAATGACATCTGCATAGCCGCATGATCAAGGAAATCCTTGTCAAGTGGAAAGACACCTCTCCAGAAGATGTGACCTGGGAACCAACCACTATTCTTCAGCAGTTTCCACAGCTTCAACCTTGAGGACAAGGTTTCTTTTTATGGGAGAGGGCATGTTAGGGTCCAACCCTAACCCCTTTATTTATGTAATAGGGTCGAGTCATAGTTATAGTTAGTTAAAAATTCAATAAAGCCCATATTAATAATTGTAAGTGGTTGACCTGCATTTAAGAAAGGGACCACAGTTAGTTGCAAACGGGCCATGGTATTAGATAGATGGTATCGATTGGATCTTTGTTGATGGTGGGCAAAGATATTAATAGACCCCTCCTCCCTTGATGTGGATTTCAATAAAAAAATTATTTGTGGGTGTGATTCGGCCTCTATCAGTCACGAAATCAATTTGTGCATCTCATTCACCCCCTGCCAGAGACGAAATTCAAACCCTTCTCAATCCATTTTTCACTACTATTGTTTAAAATGGTTAGAGGGAAGGGATAAAAGCCTAGGGAGCAAAGAGAAGGGATTTTCCATAGCGTGGAGGAAAAAGATCACCCTAAGACACCAAAAATTGTCAAGTAGTAGTAAAGGGAAATGAGCAAAGGGATCTTATTCTTGCGAGAATGAGGTATCTCATATTCAATTTATATAGTTTCACATGTTTCCATTTTTGGTTTGAATTGTATTATTTAGTTTTTAATTTCAAAGTTATAATAGAAGAAATTAGGGTTTATTTTTTTAGTTCTAATTTTAAAATAAAAATTATATTGCACATATATGGGGACATGACAATGAGAAACTGAAAGAGGCAATGGCTTCTATATTGGGGGTATAAGCAGTGAATAAACTAGAAGGTATGGACTTGTTCATGCTTTCCAAATACATGGAAGAAAGTACTAAAGGCACTGAAATAGACCAACCAAAGCAACCCTGTGAAAGGGAATCAATTGATTCCCCATCAACTCCTAGATCGAGCAAAAGATATGGTAAAAAATCAATCACAATAACCTATAAGAATTTGGAACAAGGAATAGAGACATATAATGTCCCACCCACTCCTGGGACATAGGTTTATTCCACCACCAGTACAGGTACTTATGCATCTTGCATTGGTACATATGAAATTGAGGTAGAATATAATGTTGTCTCTAGGGAAACCAGAATGACAGATGTCATGAAATTTTTCAATCATATGTAGAAGATATCATGCCTTCAATGCTTCAAATAGCATATACATCTTCCATTATCAAATATACCTATGCACCTTCAAAAGGAAGTCATCTATGACATGCAAACTGAATTTGGGATAGGTTGGTGAGTAAAGTAAGTAAAAAAACAAATGACTCAAAACTGCAAGAGATTCTGCTGCAACCAAATGAGAAAGATAAAACAATTTCCACCCAAGCTAAGGGCCAAAAGAAGGCCAATTGATGTAAGCATGAAAGTATGGAAAGATATTGTGAAAGCATATGATAGAGCAGGCGCACGGAGAAAGTCCGGCAAGGAGAGCATACAAGTATTTAAATTTGGTCATAATATTATTTCAAATTCATTAAATGATTTTTATATTTTACTAGTGCATAATTAAGTTGAATTAGTGTATGTTTCAGGACAAGGCCTCGAAGGTCAGCGATACCCAAATATCATGCCACACATCACAATGGAGAAACAGGTTTAAAATCCTGAGCATCAAAATTTGTAAGTATATTTAATATCTAAAATTGTAATTTTTTAAATTTTGTACAAAAAAGTAAATGATTGGATATTAATTAATTTAACTTGTCCATCTTCCATGGTTTGACAGGAGCAACAATATGGCCATTATCCATCACAATTGAAATTCGATATGATACAAGAAATAAAGTAGTCTTATTTTTTTATCTTGATGGAGAATAACGTATCATTAGTTGACTTTCAATAACTTACTTGGATACTGTTATGATATGTCAATTCACATTTCTTTTGTTGAGTTGTTTATTTATGTGTAGCTTAAGTTCTTTTGTGCTCCCATCAGTCATAACACCATTTTAAATCATCAACCTTTCACTATGATCAAGTCCTTAGAAATCAATATCGAATCATGGCATTATCAAGTCCTTTACCAAAAACCCTAGGCCAAAGGAGGGATGCAAGACCATGTAATACATAACATGTAGACAACAAACAGATTACATGGGATTGATTATAAATGATTGGGTGGAGAGAACATTACATGGGGTTGATTATGGACCCAAGATACATGTGTTGAGGAGCATGGGATGATTTTCTTTGAAAGAAATAAGCCTTTTTATGAATAGCTCTTGACACTTACAACCCATTCTTAGAGAGTGCACCACCTGAGGATTGGTCTCTTGATGTGTATACCTTAGAGAGAGATCACTTCACCTGGAGACCTTATCTTATGCATTAGATTAAATTTCTTCTGTAATTAGTCCACTTTACCAATGTTTGCCTCCCTCACCTACTGTGTAAAGAGGGAAGATAATGTCTTTATCTAAACTATACTCATTATTCCATCTATATAATTGTGATGGAGAGTTCTTAGTGCTTGTCTAATGCAATATAGGAAGACCTAGAGTTTGTGACATAAACCCTAGAGAAGAAATGAAGATGAATCATAGCACTAGGGATGATCTTGAGTCTTATCACTTGTCTTAGAAATTATTTGCAATATGGTAGGATGAAGGGTGTATTGAGATCTAAAACATTTATTTTGTAGTGATATATATATTGAATGAATTAAGCAAATATGTAAGGACATGGCTATTAGAATAGGATAATTTATAATGTAGGCCTGTGTTGGAGCTTATTTGAACTTTGAAGGCCTAGTTTTAAATAAAGAACCTAAAACTCTACAGGACACTTCCTTTTGTAGTCCTATGAGGAGTATGGTTAGCACACAACTCAGTGATTTTTCAAAACAAAATTCTTCCTACATTCTAGACTACAACATGGGTTTGCTCACTATTCTAGCTCTACTAGACCCTCATTAATCTTAAAATAATAAAAAAAGTGGGGTAGGTGATGATATACCTATAGATGTAATGTGAACTTATTTTTGGAGAAATTAACGAATAAATTCAATTGCACAACTTATTTGTGATTATAGCCTTTAAAATTGACGTTGTAGTATGGAGAGAAGAACATAAAGAAATTTGAGGTTTAAAGCATAGGACTAAACAAAATCCTATGCATTAGATCTATAGTAGAGAGGGATAATGAAATGAAATAAAATAAGATGTAGAGATTGCATAGTGCTTCATTAAGGTTTCTTAGATAAAAGTCACGGGTATCTCAATTATTCACACAACATTGATAAATTTGTTAATGAAAGAAACCAACAACATTATTACACTGGTCTCAAAAGAAGAATAAAAAAAATTCAAAGTTACTAAGAAACACCTCTTTGGTTGTCCACTTTCAAGCTTTGACAAGCAAGATGAAATGGCTTGCTATTACAACATTCGTTGTTACAACATCTACTGTTACAACATTCGTTGTTACAACATTTGCTTCTCAATTTAGTGTTACCTATGTTTGTGCTTCTCAATTTGTTTTCTTGATCCCTAGAGTGTTGGTGTAGTGTTGGGTGGTAGAAACACCTCTTTGGTTGTCCACTTTCAAGCTTTGACAAGAAAGATGAAATGGATTTCTACCCCCTCAATTGTTACAACAATTGCTATTACAACATTCATTGCTACAACATCTGTTATTATAGAATTTGTTGTAACGGTCACCATTTCAGTAGTTTCAATAGTAGACATTATTATAGCATCAACTTTTGCATTCAATTTTAACATTTTCAACAGTAATGAGTGTTACAACATCAATCATTACAACATTTTCAATAGATTTAACATTGACATGTTGTTATGGCATATATCGTTACAACACTTGCTTCTTAATTCATTGTTACATATGTTTTTCTTCTCATTTTGTTTTCTTGATCCCCCATGTTGTATCTTTGTAGACAGTTCTCGGCTAAAGAACTAAGCCAAAGAATCAATGTGAGGAATTTAGAAGGCTAACCATTCTCCTTGAACATTTAAACATCTAATAATAGCAGGGACGTATAGATGAACCTCTATACTCAACAAAATTATATCCAAGTACAACATAGAAGCAACAATCTAAATATTTATAGGTAATAAATTAAATAGATTGTTCAATTTCTAACTCAATTGTGAACATAAATTTGCAGAGGGACGTCAGGGAGATTGATACTTAATCTATCCCTTCCCAATGTCCTATATTATTCTCAAATATACATAGAAACATACTATGAAATTACAAGAAGAACTCAGAAGTACACAATCGTTGTCATGAATGAAAACTAAAAGCCTTTGATTACATCCAAGTTGAAAGTATTACAAAAATATTTCAAAAACTTTCTCCAAGTGGCCAACCCTTTCTTATTAAAAAATAAGGTATATATAGAGTGCTTTACAAATATCCTATCTCTTAAATTATTTAAAATCAAAGTATTATTTATCCAAAGCTTTGGATAATGTTTAAAAAACTTTTAACCAATGTTGTGAACATCAGCATTGGGATAAATTGGAAAGGGTTTGAAAAAACAAAAAGTCATAAAAATTGAGGAAATATCAGTAAAAATTAGCAAACATCGGCAAATCAAGATGCCATCAAAATATCAGTAAAAATCGGCAAACATTGGCTAGGCCAAAAAATCTGGTTTCAAGATAAAATCAAGATGTTATTGAGATATTCACAACACTGGTTTTAACTAAAAATAGAAAACTACTCAAAAAATTGCTCCAAAAATGTCTGCAATTACGCTTGATTTATGCATTTGGGTTCAATGTATTTGAAATTGTTTTGTTCTTGTTGCTCGAAATGCCTAATAGTTGTGATATATTGCTAATATGTTGCATTGATAAGCTGAATTTATTAAACAAATTTGACCATCTGCTCCCATTATTCATTTGTTGGGTAACTGATATCCATTATCTGTCTATAGAATTCATCTGTATTAGTATACTTCTCATAAGAAGGTTTTACTATGAATGAGTGTTGATTTCATAGCAGATGAAAAGGTCAAAAACTAACATTTGAAGTAGATTCTAACCACTAATATCTCCCTTGATTCCAACAAACTTTTTCATGTCACTACCTCTCTCTTAAACAATCCTTCATATTGGTTTTTTGTTACCATCTCGCCATATGAATTCTTAAATAATGGAAGACCTCTCTCTTGCATAATAGAAAATTTTACGTAGAATTTCTTTATTTGCACTAGAATATTTTCATACTTTCCCTTTGTCTTAAACATTATATTTTTCTTCATGAGAACTATTCTAGTATGAATAACTAATTATATTATGTCTACAATTCCTAGTTCTTCAAGTTCTTCTCTGGATCTTGTCTTTAGAGCTTTTATTACCTGAGTTACTTGTCCAGGTTTATTTCCCAATAGTATTTTTATGTCATTAATAGCTTATTTGGCTCTTTCAATCAACTCCGCTTGTTCTACAATAATCTCCATAGACTTCCAAATATCACACACAAATCACATAATTTCTATCCAAATTTGTTCCTTGGCCTATGATAAACATTGAATATTGTTAGAAATGATCAAATATTGTTCTAATTACTTTTGAAAATTTTCATTTTTCTTTATTTACTCAATTGAGGCATTGTTTGAGTCATTTTTGTTCATCTCATATTTGTCCAATTTTTCTTTCAATCTGTCAATCTCAACATCCTTTAGTTTAAGAGAAGATAACACATGTCGTAGAATTTATGTGTAACATGTTTATGTTGCTAGAATTACTACATTGTCAGTTTCGGTCTTCTTTTTTAACAAATCTTCCATCATTTCTTGCATTTTTTGAATTTTTAGGTTATCTTCAATTAGATAGGATAATGTAGTTTCCTTCTCCTTCTCTAATTCCCCAATTCATTATGTTTAGGGATGCTCTATTGTGGGTAGTTTCAACTATTTTCTAAGTGCTTGAATATCTTCATTTTTCTTCTTAACAATTTCTTGAGATGCATCAACATCTTTTGGATCCAACCCTAATTTAATTACAAGGTCTTCCAATGATTTGATCCTAACATCCTTCGACGGAGAAGAAGTCTTTTCCATTTTAATTTCTGCAATAGTATTATTCAAAGAATTCTACAATTTTGATACATTTGAAGCAAAACTAATGAGATAGGAATATATAACCTCACTAGATTTTTTATGCAAATCAAGATTATATATAAGATGGATTCTTTTAGTATTGAAAGATAAAATAGAAGTCTTACAATCTCCATAAACTCTAGAACAATAAACTTTAGGTTCAAGAAATGTTAACTTAAATTCACCTTTTTCAGTATCAAGAGTTGAAAGAAACATGTTTTTACGAGAAGAATTTTGTTTCCAAAACTCAGTATAAGTTATTGCCTTCAAGCCTCATTCTTTTTCTTCATTTCCAAAAACTCAGAAAAGATGTTTTGTTTAGAAGATTAATGAGGAGAATATTGTTTTATCCCTAGATCCAATTCTTGCATTATGAAAACACGCTCACCTAAAACAATAAAAGTTCATGAAGAAATGTTAGATGAGACAGTTTTTGATATCACTCCCTCCATATTGTTTTTATTCTTTCTCTTATATACTTTGAATTGTTCATTTATAACTCTGTTAAGATTTGATCTATCCTCTTAAGTTATTTTTCTTTCATTGGAGGTGTAACTATTAGCTTTGCTATGCAGCACTGACATTCTAAGGTCAGAAAGGAGCATGGTCTATTGGTTGTGTCCGAAGAGAGCTTGAAATGGTCACTTTTGTCTTTCTTCCTTCACCTCACTCACCTATAAACCCTTCCCATTCCCTGAATAAGCCTTCTAAAAGCCTGGCAAAGTTCCTTTGGGCCCTAGCTCCAAGCGAAAAACCCCAAACCCACCATAAAACCTTACCCATATGCCCTCACGTGCTCATAGACCACTCCTCGCTTCCTCGCTATTGATCACCCCCCGCTGATCTAACGGCTCTCGTCGCACCCGATAAAGGCAAACCGCTCAACCATTTTCCACCATCAGATGCATCTCCACCCAATTTGACATTTTTCGCATTCATCGAGCCATCAATTTGATCGAGCAATATCGTATGATGAGAGCAGATTTTCTCTCTCATCCGCTGCTGCGTGTCGAGCATTGAATGGAATTGCTCAACCTCGGGATTTTACCACTTAACACCTGAAAGCGATGCGATGAAAACCATTACTGCCTGACTAAACCATCCTCGTCTGTTAATTCCCATGCAACTACGTTGCCTGATGACCGTCCGATCAACCCACTGAAGATCCAAAAACCCGAACTCATCCCGCTCCCATCTCATCCGATAGCCTCTGCCGAGCCATCTCCGCCGTCCATTTTCCTGATCCGATGGTCATCCTTTTCTCTCCTCCCAAATAACCATGTGCCCATGCATTCCACATCCTGTGACCATTCTTTTGCTCGAAGAAGGAGATGACTAGCTCTGCTAGCATCAGTTACAGTAATATCCCCAACAATCATATTTAATAGAAAGCATTGCCAAAAGGAGAAAAGGACAAGCACGACTCTGTAACTGAATTTACCGGTCATGGAATCCACTGATACAAGCACTCCAACAACCTAAAAGGACATCACAACACCTGAATAGATCAAATTCACCCACTGAAGCAAGAAAACACGTTCAGAGACTCCATCAGGCAGTTAAATGTAGTTGGTGGTCAATTATGACCCCTCCATACCTAAACAACCAAGTTCCATAGTATTGTAAGCTTATAAATACCCAGAAGAAAGCTGTAATCATGGTTGGAACTTGATGTAAGGTTCAACTTCTGGAGACTATAGCATTTTGTCACTTGCAGCATCTCATCTTCATTTGTAGCTAATACAAGCTTCTTTTGATGTTAACTTCTCACTGTCCACTTTCTTTTTGTTCTAAGCTTGTGCCTGATATGCTATGTTCTTGAGCTCTTGGCGTTTAACACTAGATAACTATCATCTTATGTCTGTGTTAAAGTATTGATTGCATCACTGAATAGGTTAATCAGGTTTCTTTCTATCTAATGCAGGAGAGTTGCCATCCTGTCTTTGCATTAAC
This sequence comes from Pinus taeda, assembly GCA_000404065.3. Classification (NCBI taxonomy): domain Eukaryota; kingdom Viridiplantae; phylum Streptophyta; class Pinopsida; order Pinales; family Pinaceae; genus Pinus; species Pinus taeda. The sequence goes on from APFE030091033.1 coordinate 35,928, forward strand.
AGATTAGATTTACATGTTTCTTTACAAGTTGCAGCTGGTCATCACATGGTCTTTTGCATCTACTGGTGTGGTTAGTATTCCTCATATTCACCTTATATCTAAACTATGAGCATTGGTGGTCTAAATCCTTGTAATCTAAGGGTGTTCATGCATGTCTGGAGTGAAACAAAGTGAAAGTGGTTATCTGGCTTGAACCAAACCATCATTCCTTCCATTAAACCTGCAACAATAGTTGAATTTATATGTTACCAGGCATCTCTGAGCTACAACCTAGGAGAGTTTCTTGGAATCCTAACAATAACTAAAAACATTTGTCCTACTGACTACTCCACGGTTAGTTCTTTTGTCACTTCCTGCAAATTGTTTTCCTCCCAAGTGTCCTCATTAGCAAACTTCTCTATCTCAGGCTTGGACACATGAAAATAAGGTGGGGATTTTGGTTGAACTTTGATGGCTGAAATTCTCCCAATGGGGTCATATGGCCAAGTAATCCCTAATTTAAACTTCATTTATGCAAATAATTGTTCCGCCTCTTTGCCTGTTGACCTTTGATTCACTATAAATGACCTTGCACTTTCCTTCAGTTTAAACAAGGTTTATTTCCCTCTAGGTAAAAAAATCACCTGATCTACATTGAGCCTTTGTTTGATGAATTCAAGCATAAAAATACGCATAAGAAAAAAAACCAGCAACTGATAAGGTGAAAGTTCACACCCAGACAATCTCATTTCTGTTAAATGTTGGTACAAATACCAATCACCAAGCCAAGTGTGTTCACTAAGCTACATAGTCCTTTTGATTTTAGGTGAAATTTTGGGAGGAATATCAATAATAAATAGACTATAGCATATGTGAAGAAATTTGTTCACAAAATCAGTGAAGGAAAATTCCTCAGAATTCCTTATGACCAAGGACGTCTAATGAATCACAAACCATTGAATCCCTTGAAGATCATGCTTTTTCAATTGTATTGTGAATTTGTCTAACTGATAATACAAAAACAAATACACCATGACTTAATGATATTTAAAATATTTTTCAACTCCAAAATTAAGAAACAGATCATGAATGGCCTCAAATAAAAATTGGCTGAAATTAAATAAGATTTGTGATTTCTTATCTAGACAAAAAAGTTGACAGAAAAGCTAGAACTACTTCAACCACTTTCTCATCACTCTGATACCCTATAATACAACATAAAATGGATATGATTTGTCTTGAAAATTCTGGAAAATGGATATCAGTCCCTTTGGTAATGAATAATTCAAAAATAGCCACTCTTTTTTCAAAAGTTAACTTTTGGTATATTTACAACAGAAATTCACTAGAAAATGGGTGCAAAGAGTTGTGTAAAGATATGCAAAGGGATTTTAAAATGGACTCAGAAGTTACAGAAAATGGGTTTTTCACTCTTTTGAGTAATTATGGTTTTCTCACTGGGTAAGTACTTGTTCGCACACCATACTATGAATTATGGAAAAGGATGAGTTTGAGGAAATATAAATTTGGTTAAAAAGGAATTCCATAGAGAAAAATCGTCACTATTATCTTCAAACTTTTAGGAAGCCCAATTTTGTAATTCATATAGCTCAAACTCTGAGTTTGTATCTTCTATTTTGCTTTCCCTATCAACTAAGGGTGATTCATCAATTTTTGGGAGTGTTTCAAATGGAGCTTGAAACTCTTTTCCTTTAGTTGAACTTGATTTGAACTATCAACTTGTAACAAGGAGAATAATTACATATAAAATGTTTCCTGCGTTGTATTTATAAGTTGTTGTTGAGGACCTTCTGTAATTTTGCACTTTGATTTTCTATATTTGGCGATTGAAGGAAAGGTGAGAAGGGACAGACAAAGGTGGGAGAGATAAAATTATGAACGGGAGTGAGAATGCAGTGGAATGAACATTTTGATAGGGGCCATATTTAGAATTAAATGGAAAATAATATTAAGAATTAAATGGAAAACAATCAATAAAATGGTGGTGGGTGATATTTATTACCAAAATTTGGGAATGGATTTTTGCACAGGGGTAGGCAATAAGTGGTAATGAGTGAGGGTGGTTGTGTAATTCATATGTCTCTACCACATTGTAAACGTTGTTTGGGAAAAATAACCCCCCCCCCCCCCCACCCCTCATTAAATGTCGAGCAAGTGAGGGGGGCGAGCAATAGAACAAGAGTTGTCGATCACCAAAGCATCAAATCACCACCAATAGAAAATGTACAATAGTTAGTGTGTGGTGATTTGACATTTTATTTAATAAAATAAAACAAAATAATATATTGAAACATTGTGTATTTGCACGCAAACTATTACAAAGTGCAATAAAAACAATTTTGTTTGAAAGTTTAATCAAAATTTTGAAATTTTCAATGTAACAAGAAACGTTACAACACCCCAAGTGTTGGTGTAGTGTTGGGTGGCAGAAACACCTCTTTGGCTACCCACTTTCAAGTTTTAACAAGAATGATGAAATGGATTTCTATCCCCTCAATTGTTACCGCATTTGCTATTCCAACATCCATTATTACAATATCTGTTGTTACAACATTCGTTGTTACAACATCTATTGTTACAGGATTCATTGTAATGGTCATTATTTCAGTAGTTTTAATATTAGCAGTTGTTATAGCATCAACTTTGACAGCATTTTCAAGAATAATGGTTGTTACACCATCAATTGCTACAACATTTTCGGCATATTTAACATTGACATGTTGTTATGGCAACTATTGTTACAATATATGTTGTTACAACATCCATTGTTAGAACATATGTTTTTCAATATGTTGTTAACTATTTTCGTGTTTCTCAATTTGTTTTCTTGATCCCCTAAGTGTTAAAGTGTTTGGTGGAAAAAACGCTTCTTTGGCTACCCACTTTCAAGATCTGACAAGCAAGATGAAATGAATTGTTGTTACAACATCTGCTTCTCAATCTGTTGTTACCTATGTTTGTGCTTCTTAATTTGTTTTCTTGATCCCCCAAGTGTTGGTGTTGTGTTGGGTGGCAGAAACATCTCTTTGGCTTACCACTTTCAAGATTTGACAAGCAAGTTGAACTGGCTTTCTACCCCCTCAATTTTCTCCTAAAGGTGCTACATATCCTTCAAGGCTACAAATTTAGTTTCTTTCATAACATATGATCCATAAATCCCTATGGTTTGTTTATCTCATCAACATGGATCATTGTGAAAATAAATATAAAAGAAAACAATGATGTCTCTAAAATGCAATGATTGTTTCCAATGTAATTCATTAATCAGTTGTCAATTTAATTCATTCACGAAACTAGAACTTTGTCAAGTCAAGTTCAAGGATATTGTTTTAGTCCAAGTGAGTTAAAGGATCCTACCCATGATGCATTATTGTAATTCATGTAACCAATGCTCAACCTTCAACTTTTATACAATTGACCCAAAGAAACATTTGTTGGGATCAATTCTCTTGATCAACAAAGGGCATAATCAATTATTTTTGTATTAGGTTTCAAGCCTAATTCAAAATGGATTCCAACATTATAATTAATCAATAAAAGACTATTTCATAAGGAAGTTCGATTTATTTATTTGAAAATTATTGCAACATCTAAAATCCACAGGTTCACTAATGAATATAGGTTCATCACGCCCAATTTGTGAAGTGATCAATGCCAATTCATAGATTCCATGGATTATCTTGATTTTGACTTTGACCCCTAATTACTACCCCTAGAAAACTCTACCTTGAATATTTTCTCAAACTATTAGGCAAACACAAATAATTTGCAACAATCATCTATATAAAAGGTATTTACCATGTAGAAGTTGGAATGAACAATTAACTTATATTTTTAGTGCAGACCTATAGCAGCCCTTTAGGATAGCTCCAGGTCACCTCTAATCCATCTTTCTTGCCTTAATTCTTAGGCTAAAGTCAAGTTATTTCATCGTCCCACAAGTCGTTGACTTGTTTTGACCTCTAAGCCTAAGCATATGGTGGAATGATCCCTCTATCTCCTAGTTATTCTACATGTGAGCTTCAAACACAACCATTTTTCCAATGAGTGACATAGACAAAGGGAAGCTCCCTTTCACCACTTCTTGCAACTAGAGAGTCAATGCTACCAGTTGCAATTACACTTGTAGAATTCTTGCTAATCCTTCTGCTCCACCTGGAGTTTACTCTAGTCTCATTCCCCATAACCATTTCATATTCAACACCTTTATTACATCTAGCCAATCAACATTGAAAGAAAACATTGGTCATCCCTTCACATAAGTGTGGAAATTTAGTGTATATATAGCACAAAATTTTACTAAACCTTGGCTCAAAGAGTCCCTATATCTCCCTTTTATTTTTGTGTATTTATCTATATATATTTTTTTTGAATTTTTTATTTTGAAAGACAATGAGAAAATAACTACAACACCATATTTTAAGAAAGACTTCTTAAAATTGTTGAAAGTGGTGATACTACCAACTTGAAGGGGTCTGAATGGGTGTTACTGCATCATTTGTTGTAGCATTTTTAGTAGATTTAACATTGACAATTTTTATAGCATCTATTGTTACAACATTCGTTGTAATGGTCATTGTTTCAATAGTTTCAATAGTAATAATTGTTATAGCATCAAATTTTACGACAATTTCAACATTTTCAACAATAATGAGTGTTACAGTGTTCTCCACATATTTAACATTGACAATTGTTATGGCATTTGTTGTTATAGCATCTACTATTACAACATCTTGTGACAGCCCCACCCATGTTTATATCATAAATTGCATTGTAAATATTTTTTATGAATGTGTGAAATTAAGAAAAAGGGACTAAGTCAAAGGGACATTGATTCCAGAGCTGGGGAGGAGGATTGATTACTTGGGAGGTTGAGGTTTCCCTGTGGAGAAAATCTGAAATGTTTGGGATAACCATTAAAAGTTGGTCGGTGGATGAATTAATGAACTGATTCTTAAAATTGAATGAACTGCAATGAAGGTACACAAACCCATGAATTTGGGAACCTTATTAAGGAAAAGATACAAGAAACCAAGAAGGGAATTGTGCAGTGCAAGAAAGTAAGGATGAAGTAGTAAATGCAAGACATGAAAAGAAAGCAAGCCATGGTATTCAAATTCATGTTGAATGAGAGAGGAAAGACAATTCGAGCAACATAAAAACAAAGAAATCTAGTTTGATCAGCATGTAGTGTAGAACAGGAGATAAGAGAAGGGGATTTTCTCTTAGTTTTGTTACACAATATTTTGTCACACTTCCTATCTCATATCTAGTTGCATCAAAATGAAGAAATTTTTTAGTTTATTTACCATGAACCATATACAAAAGCATCCCTGAAGAAAAGAAGAAAAATTTCCTTGAAAGAGTTTCAGAGAAAACTTGTCAAAAACCTAGTTTTCAATATTAGCATGTTTTGCACCACTCATGACCCATTCTGGTAACTTGTTGCACTATGTTGGCCTTGAGTTTCCAGGATGTATTTTGTAAGGAAAACTCATGCTGAACCTATTCATGCATTTTTTCCTAAAGTGGAGGAGAAGCATATCTTACTAGAAGTCTCGAGAATGGCAAGTTGGTTACAGGTGAATAAGGATTAGGAAAAGATATCCCATTATTTTTACTTGATCCTACTTTCATGGATCTTTCCCTTGATTTATGGAACTGATTCCTCATTTTATGGATCCTTAAATCCCTCTCCTTACCTATAAATGAGATCCCTATTATCCAAAACCAGTTGGTTATTTCTTGTTTTCCTTCCTATGCTGAAACTATGCCTAAATGTTGCCCTTTTTGCTAAGGAGAAAGGAGTGCTTGAAGGTCTTGGCTAGGACTTGGAAACTCATCCAAAGGAGGATTCCAACATCAAGGCTCAAGTGGTTGTATGCTTCCCTTACATTCTATTAATAATACATTATGTGTTTACTTTCCGTGTAAATCATTACTCATTTAGTGTGATACTCGTTGATCTATCACATAGTTTATGTTAGAATGAATTATGTTTTGTATGCTTTTGTTTCCTTTGATCTTCCTTACAGGTATTCATCCACAATGGTGTAGAAAGGATTTAACTTGGAAGCGAGAAGATCAAGGACATAATCAATGGGTTTTAGCATCAATCTGAGGTAGGTCATCTATCCTCCTTTGTATTTTTTGATATCAATTAGGAAAGTTTGCATGTATTTGTCTGGTTTGTTGCTAGATCCTCCCCTAGGACTAGAGGGATCACTTCTGTCTACAGAAAGGATTGTCTGCACACAAACAATGATGACTCCACTGGGGAAGTTATGGCCCTTCAAACCTCCTTTTTAAGTTTGGTCCTTGTGATTAGTTTGGCCAACCTCCTAGTAATCTGTAATTTAGATTCATTATGGGTCTACATTATGAGTAGTTTGTTCTTTAGAATGTCAAGTTTGGATCTCTCTTTGAAATTCTTTTTATTTCTCCAACTCTTTCTTGCCCAGCATGTTTTATTCAGGAACAGTCGTGCTGCCAATGTATTTTTTACCTTTACAGTAGCATTGAAACCCCTGTCAGCACGGATTTTGACTGTTACAATCACGCTAATCCTTAAAACTTGAGAATTTTTAGGGTTTCTCCCAGAAAGATTCAGCGTGTCTTAATCTCTAAAGTGTCTCCTTGCTCTATGTTCTTTGGATTTTTCATAATTTTTTTTGGTTTCTGATTGGTTTGCAAAATCCATCCCATTACTTTGATGTAGTAAAAGTGAATTCTAGTTGAGTTTCTAGGTCTTTAGGTCAATTGGATTTATTATTTTTTACTTGTGTGTGTGGAAGGAATATTGATTTGTTGTTGATTAAAGAATTTTTAGTTCTTTTGGAAATCATTAAAGAAATGAAATTTGCATTTTCTTGGCTTTCATATCAAAGTTTACTTTTCGAATAGCATTAGGTCAAATTGCATTGAAAAGTCATTTTTGGGATCATAATTGAGCATAGATTACATTGCTTAGTTCTGAAAGATGAAAAGAAATGCATTCTCATTCATTGAAAAGAAAAAGTGAAAAATTCATGTAGGTGCATTTGAATTGAATTTCATTTTACTTTTGGTGAGTGTATTGAAAAAGAAAAGTGAAAAATTCATGTAGTTGCATGTTACCGAGTCAAAGTTTGTTTTACTTTTGTTGGGTGGATTGGAATAGTGAAAGTGAAAGATCTAGTTAGGAATCTTATCCAAAGTTAAATAGGAATGCAACAAATTATAAATATAACTACAAATACAAAGACGTAGCATAAATAACACTTCATTTCATTAATATCAAACACTGAAATATGCTTACAAACAAAATGGAAATAATACTAGCTCAGGTCGTGGTAGCTTATCTCTAAGAAGAGATGTGGTGGCTGCATGCCTCTGAACTATGTTATAGTGATGCTCCAAGGCCTATTTATTATTAAGAAATAATGGAAAACACTAAACATCTAGAAACCTAACCCTAGGGGATGAAGCGCCAAAAATGTGGGCCATGTTTGGGTAAATTGGTACATCAATTTCCCGAGATCGTAACTTTGGCATATGATCTCTGTTTGGCTATCATAATACCTTGTTTCGAAGATCTTGAAGAGTAGGCCGAAAGAAAATTAGTTATTCGATATTGGACTTTTCTAGGCTCTCTGTTTTCCTTAAAAACGTTATTTAGGGCCTTAAAACAGCTCCAAAAGTTCAGGACCCAAAAAAACTTCCAAAAATAGTAAACTGTGTTACAACTAAGGAAATTGGAAAACTGAAAGAGACAGTGTTGGGGCTCCAACTGGAATAGAAGGGTGGCCACCAATAACCACCTGGATCAGTCCTCCCCCCTTAGGAAGCAATGGTCCCAATTGTGTTGAGTGCCTCCATGAGATGGGGAAACTTCTGCTGAACTTGGTCCTTGGTGAGCCATTTGCCTTGGTGCAAGAGTGGGCTAGCTCTGACAACCCAATACAATTAGATCTTTTGCGGTAGATTGTTATTTCCCTATGTGTCCATAATCCGATTAGTTGTGGCATGTTCCATGCAATCTGGGTTTAACTATGTTGGTGTGAGTTGTTCTACAATGTTTGATGTGTCCAACAATGGTGGGAAGTATGGTTGAAGATGGTCCACATTGAACAATGGGTGCAGGCCAAAGAATGGGGGCATGCTGAACTCAAAATCATTGTCTCCCATAGCCTTGGTAATCACGTAAGGACCATATCGGAGTGGTCTGAGCTTCTGATGGGCTCCAGTAAGGCGTTCTTTCGACAAATGAAACCAGACTTTGTCGCCCACCTAAAACTTGAGTGGCACCCAATGTTGGTCATACCATTGATGTACTTAGAATTTGACTTCTCTAGGATGTCGTGAACCTACTGGTGGATGTGTTGGCTGTGTTCAATAAACCTACTTGCTTTATTAGCCTCAGACAGTACATGTGTGGATTATGTCTGTGTAGTTGCATGAGGCATCGCAACATCAATCATACACTATCATTGAAATCATAGACCCACTTCAAAGGGACATCGACTAGTTGAGCTATAGAGAACTCTATTATAACTATGTTGCACATATGAAATACTCCATCCCAGGTTTGAGGATTCTTGGAGTTGTGCGTGCGGAGTATGTGCACTATCATCCTATTGATGACCTTCGTCTGGCCATCAGTCTGGGGATGGGGTGTAGCCGATTTGGTGAGCTTGGTGTCCAATAGTATCTAGAGCCTTGACCAAAATGTGCTCAGAAACCTGCTATCCTAATCTAATATAATGCTCTGTGGAATTCCAAAATGTACCCATATTCGTTCAAAGAAGAGTTTGGCAGTGTCCTTATTATGATACTCTTTTTACAGGCCACCAATATAGCCATCTTAGAAAATTTGTCCACAACCACAAATACACAATTATTACCATGCTTGGTAGAAGGGAGGCTAGACATATAGTCCATGGATATGGATTTCCACGACTGGATGGGAGTATGAAGAGGAGTCTAAGGCCTTGCTTCTTGATGGTTGGCTTGGCAATGCCACAAGCAGTGCATGATATGATATATTTCCCAACATCCAATCAGAGTTTGGGCCAATAAAAGTAATTTTGTAATATAGCCATAGTTTTCTCCACACCGAAGTTTCATGCGACTCGACTATAGTGCGCCTCCCAAATCATCTTGGCACGCTTGCTTGAAGGAACACAAAGGTGGCCCAGGTAGCATAATAATGCATCTTAGAGGTGGAAATTAGGAATTTTCTTGCTAGTTACTACCATCTGATATGTTGAGGCAAACTCTAGATCATCTTTGTATAGTTGCAGCCATCTAGAGGTCTCGTGACCACAAGAGTTGAGAACAATAGTCATTGCTACAACACGAAGCCAGTTGAGGAAATCTGCAACATGATTGGTGCTACGCTTTTTGTATTTAGTGTTCAAGTGGAATTGTTGCATATATGTAGACCACTTCTGATGGCGATCGTTTTGCAATTTCCCTTGTTTTTGTATAAAAAGAAGAGGTCGGTAATCGGTGTGGATGATTGTCTCCTTCCCCAAAATGTAGTGCTTCCATTGTCGGCAAGCCTACACGATGGAATACATCTCTTTATCATAGGTGGGGTACCTTTTAATTGTATTGGAAAGTGTCTCAATATGATAGGCCACTAGATGCCTGTGTTGGGTGAGGATTGCACCGATAGCGTAGTTTGAGGCGTCTATCTTGATTTCAAATCGTTGTTTCAGTTATGGCAGTGTGAGTACTAGTGTAGATCAAAGATGGTGCTTCAACTCAACGGATGCCTTCTGTTGGGCTCAAACCAAGAAAACTTTGATTTTGCCTCGTCCTTAGTAATCTGACTCAAAAGCCAAGTGATATGGGAGAATCCCAACATGAACCTCTAAGAGAAATTTGCAAGGCCTAAAATGTTGCGAAGCTCTGTTACAGTGGTTGGGGCTAGCCAATCTCAAATGACTTAGATCTTGGTCGGGTCCACATGCACACCACACTCATCTATGATATAACCCAAGTATTGGACTTGGCTCATGCAAAAGGTGCATTTCTCCAAGTTGGCACAAAGTTTGTGTTGCCAAAGTGTTTAAAGGACATGTCGAATGTGTTGCAAGTGATCTTCCCAACTCTTGGTTAAGATGAGGATGTTGTATAAAAAAACGACCATGAACGAGTTACTGAAGGGTCGCAAGATGTCATCCATTAGCCTCATAAAAGTAGCAGGGGAATTTTTTAACCCGAAGGGCATAACAAACCATTCAAAAAGGCTTTCCTTGGATTTAAAGGTGGTCTTCCATTCATTTGTGGGCTCTATTGGAACCTGGTAATAACCAGACTTCATATAGATCTTGTTGAACTACTTGGCCCTCTTGAGTTGGTTCATCAAGTCATCAATATTTGGGATTGGATACCTGTTCTTGAGAGTGATTTTGTTTAGTGCTCGATAACCAATGCAGAGCCTCCAGGCCCCATCCTTCTTTTGTACAAGTACAATTGGGCTCATACAAGGCGAGGAACTTGGTCAAATGTGCCCTTTCTGCAGCAAATCCTAGATTTTCCTCTTGATCTCTTAATTTTCCATAATGGAGAGGCAATATATTAGCCCATTGGATATAGGTGCTCCAAGAGTCAGATTGATTGAATGCTTGACCTGGAAATGGAAGGGTACCCCTCTGGGTGAGAAGAAAGTCTCCCTGTATTCTTCTACGACCGTATCCACCTTCATCTACTTCTTGGAGGAACCAATCTCGGGGGCCATTGATGTGGCTATGTCCTTCCCCTTACCTTGAGAGTGAATCAGAAAGAAAAAAAAATTCTAAGTCTGGGAGATGACCTTATTACATTTATTAGAAAATATCAAAGAGATGGTGGTAGGTGGGGCTACCTCTGATATCCTGTATAACTTAGTACCCAAATAAATAATAACAGAGTGATGTTTAGACTGATATACAAAATGTCATTTCCATAATTATAGTTGTCCTAATAATACATCACAAAATTCAAGAGGAACAACATCACACAGTACCTCATCCATCAAGCACTTGGTGTTGTAGGAAATGTGGCACTACTCACTGACTAAGAGGAGGGGGTGAATCAGTATTTACAATCTATAACTTTTTCATTTCCATGTTCCAATTTATATATGCTACTTCAATGAATGTAACTTGCGTGTACACGCAACTGTATTTAAGGAAACCAACGTATATCCATCAAACGCATGCTTCAATTAATTCATCATATGTTGATCTTTATCAGTGCATCAGTACTTCATTAACCATATAAATAGTAACTAGGTGCAGTAATAATAGAACAAACCATCACACATAAGAAATACACAAGAACACCAAGATTTAAGGTGGAAACCCAATGCGGGACAAAAACCACCTAATGTTGTCTTCTTTTAATATAAGAAAAACCTTTTTAAAATCTTGTACTAGTGCATACTCATACCAGTATGTAGGCACCCACCTGCAAAAGGCTACAACCTTCTCTCATTCTTCAAATTGTACTAGAAGGGAGCTACAACCCCCTATCTCTTGTACTAGCTGATATGTTTACTATTACGTATGCGCTAACCTACAGAAGGCTACGACTTTCTTTCTTCCTCCAAGGACAACGTTTCATAAATTTTCATACTGGATACTCCTGGAACACAAAACCACAATCTGAAGGCCATGTTTTATCCAATTTTCATATTGGACCCATCAACAACATTGAAGCTCAAAATAAATCACCACTACAATAAAACCATAAAATACATCTGCATTAACCAACCATTGAAACTCAATCATCAATCTCTAAATCACTGAATTCCCATCATCACTGAAGCAAATCACAATCAACCAATCTGAACATTGAGAATACGGTCATCAAAACACATTCACCAGAACACAGAGCAAAACCCAGAACTCTGCAACAACCACTAGAACCAACTGCAAATTCAAATATCATATTTCATAATGTATACGCTACTTTGATGAGCCGAACCAGCATGTATACGTGCTTTTACCAAAGAAAACCAACGTATAGATCTACAAATATTAACTCATAACTTTGCAGCTATTCTAGACATCAGTCATACCCAGATCATAACATTTATAGAATAGAAAATGTGTTTGTAATTCAGATCTAGACCACATAATTATAATTCATTTCAGGCCTTAAGATCTCGATCCATCATTAGTTCTTATCCCTCATCAACCGCTAAGGTTCATCCTTAGTTCAGATCAAGCAAAGCACCATAAGCCCATAACCTGCATACTTCATAAGATATTCAACTTGCACACCTAGCCTAATTATCTTCTCGTCCTTATATACTCTTAGGCCTTTCTTAATAACTTGGACCAAAACAACTTAGAACCAATACCTTGGACCAAATACCTAGGGTCAATAACTTGGACCAAATACCTCAGACCAAATACCTTAGACCAATACCTTGGATCAAAATACCTTGGACCAAATACCACGGACCAAAAACTTGGTTTTCCAACATGTACGCACTTTTCCTCCTGTGAAAGTGCATGTATATGTTATACGCTCCTTTCGTTATGTTGACCCACGTGTATACGCTTCTTGGAAAAAGTGAACCTGCGTATACCTCTCTTTCTTCATTATCTGGAGTCTGATTTGTAATCCTTTTTTGCTGCACTGTGAACTATCATCTGGGTGAGTTGCCATCAAGGACAACACTTGTATCATAATGCCAAAAATCTCCCCTTTGGACTTGATGGCAACAACAACACCAAGACACTCTCCCCCTTTGACATCAATGGAAAAGGGCGGACCAAGATATCCTCCCCCTTTGATATACGTTATGATGTCCATGCTCCCACTAAGTACATGTTGAATTCTCTAATTGAGCTCCTGCTGAGATGCATTGAAATTGTTCATGCTCCCCCTGAGCACATGCAGAGTCTGTAAAAATATTCTCTAAAAGAATAACATGACTCTATAACTCAACTTTGTGAGTATGACCTTCCTATCACCAATGACTCATACATACATTCATCTCCCAACCAAGAGGGGATATACCAACGTTGACTCATCCACCCAACCAAATGGGGATATACCAATTATTTATACATGACTTGTTCCACTGAAAATTGTACCTTGACATTCTGCTATCTGTGTGAGTTCATTACCACTCATACTTTCCTCCTTTGCAAGTGTAAAACATCAGTTCCTCATATCAAGCCTTGAAAATAAGAGAAAATCTCTCAAAAGTCTTTAAAACTCTGGTTCCACACTTTCTCTTTGTCTTACTTGTGGCCCTACACCTAATGGTCATGTCTCTTGCGCACCTGACGACACTGTCTTTGTGTTAAGGGTGCGAACTCCTATAAGAGTTAAAAAGGCGCAAGTATATTATGAAAAACTCACTTTCAGTTATTTCTAGAAGCTTCTGGAAGGAATCTTGAGGTGGCAATTTCGCTCTTTTAAGGTTCATGTATCTCATACCTTAAGGAGCTAACCCCTTGATGTGAGGAGCTTATCCCTTTGAAGGAGGATTCTATCCCTTCATAGGTGGAACTGTAACCTCCTCCTCTGCACTAAAAAGAAGCATTGCGCTGGTTAACAGGGAGTTAGAAGCTTGGTATTTTTGTAGTTTTTTTAGTTGAGTTTTTATGAGGAGAGATTACATACCTCTATGAATCTCATTTGGAAGAGTGAAAGACTTGTCAAAGTAAAGGAAATTCCTATTTCGGACCCTAGGAAGAGCTTGTTCAACATCAAGGCTGAAAAGGTTGTAAGGTTCTTCTACTATTCAAAGTTAATACAAATATATTTGTTTTTCTCAATAAGCTATTAATTCATGGTTTATTTTATGGATTCCTTGATCACCATAATAGGCATGATTTTTATAATATTTGCTATGCAGGTGCTATTTAATTTTTTCTTGCTTGTGATTGCAGGTCTTCGAAGATAACTCTTTTGAACGACTGGAGAATGCCTACTACGAACAGGCGCTGGATCTAAGGTAGGATCTTAACACCTTTATAGTATTTATTTATAAATCACATATGTCTAGAGAAAGATAGATTTGTTTGTCTGTTTGTTGCTAGACTATCTTCTAATACTAGGGAGATCAGTCTTGTTCGCAAGATCGATTTATCTGGCCAACAAATTGGCGACTTCGCTGGGGAAGAATTTGATTTTTGGTTTTCCTTTGATTTGACCCGAGAAAATTGCTTTTCTAGTTTTTGATTGATGTATACTAGCATGGGTAGTTTTCAAAAATCTTGAAGTATTTTTTTTTTTTCTTTTTTAAGTTTTCTAGGGACCACACTTTGTCTTCACAGACAGCGCGGACATATTCACATTTTCCTTGAGTAAATAGTGCGGGACCACACTTGTTGATTCTGGAGACTGCGGACCCTGTGAATTTTTTTTGAAAACCTAGATATCTTCTTCTAGTTAAGTTTAGGTTTGATTTAGGATTCTTAGTGTCTACCCAGATCTATATTTTTCCTGTCAAAAATCTCTTGTGAGTGAGGACTAATAATATTTTTGTTTTGAATGATTTTCTAGAAGTTTTGCATGCTAGAAGTGGTTTTCACTTTGTCTCTATAGTGACTCAAAGATCAGAAGCTTGAGAAACCTTAGATCACCCTGGTGTGTTTTTGTCTTCTTGATGAGTCTGACTTGGTTGTGAAATGTATCCTTTGTGAAAAATAGATTTAGTTTTCTTGTTGCAAATCTTTGAACAAACTTTGTTATAAGTTTTGAATTTCATTTTTACAAAAGAAAACATCTCTGGATGTTTTTTGATTGGTTTGTTATTTTGCGCAAATGAATCCTTAGTTTATTGAACAACTAAGTAAAACATCCTAAAAAAGAATTGAAGCTTTTATTCAATTAGATTTTTAAAGTTTTTAGATCTCAAAATTAGTTTTTCGTAGTTTTGAGTGTTTTTCTAGAACTTGTAGATCTCTTTTGATGCAAATTTCTTTTTTGTAGTTTCATGTTTTGAAAAGTGAAAGGGATTTATTTTGAGCATTAATTATTTGTCTCGTTTTGAGTTCTTATTAAAAAACAAAAAGGTTTTTTTTCCCATTTCCATGTTGAAAGAAAGAATTGTTTCTTAAAGAATTGCATTCTCGAACTCTTTCTTTTAGCTAGAATTTCATTGAAAGAAAAACAAATTGCTTATCATTTTAGGTGCATTTTTTTAGTGTGTTTGGAGTCGAGTATTCACACCATCAAATTTTAATTTCCATACCTATTGACTTAAAGAACAACCCATAAAAGCAACGCTTAATTAAAATTGATCTAGTAATATTTTCTATTTCTAGGGCTCTTATCACCAATATAGCTTAGGCTAGTATCTTGGAGTAGGGAGTAATTAACTCTCCAAGGTGGTTAAAAAAAACAAGTAGATACATCTTGCAGTAAGAAATAAATCCAATTGTAATTGATACATTCTAGGAAGCTTCTCTTAAAGGATTCAATCATGAGATCATGTCCGAACCTTTGAGACAATCAATTCTATTTCATTGGGAAAGATAGAAGATCTACGCGTATTATAAACGATAAACCTCGGATTAACCATTGTCGAGGAGCCTGGGGTCACTTGTTGGTAAACCTAAGATTGATCATGTCAAGGAGCCTTCAAGGGGATTGAGCTTTGTTACTCTGCCCTTGCGCGTGGAATCGGATCGTAGACTGTTCCCCCAGTTGTATTATTTGTTGTTGGTAACCTTAGTGTCCATAAACTTAAGATTGTTTACTAAGGTGATGGTGAAGGAAAGATCTCATTGTATCTATAACAGACATCGACTAGACTCACTTGGACTCTCTGGGGGATTCTCTTCACTCGAGATGGTTTTGTGAAGAAACTTGTGCCAGTATGTTTCATTAGGCATGTTGTCGGGGTAACTGTTCCAACCTCCCTTTCTGTTTTAAACTTCTACTAAGTTTGATTTCATCACCAACTATTTTTTTTTTTTTTTTTTTTCTGGGCAAATTCTAAGCTATTTATATTAAGAAAAAGAAAAAGATATGTACAATATGTCGAAACCTCTGAGAGCGCGTGAACAGCTCTCTGTCAAGTTTTCCAGACCACGAATGGTGTTTACATGCTTTGACACAGTGTCTGTACTCAAAATTACATTTCTAGGCTACTGAATTGGACATGATGACCTGGAATTAACAAAATGCATGAACAGAAGCTGACAAGACAAAATATAATCTGACTAGACAAACCAGAAGCTGACAAGACCAAACCAAGATGCCTGAGAGGAGAGGGAAGCTGGAGAGATGACACACGTCCCGCATCTGAACAGGTGGCACAGGCTGAGCGTAGGTGGCAAAACCAAGCAGGCTGATCATAGGTGGCATGCAGGATGCTACGTGGGCAGATACCAAACACTGTAACCAAAAGAGCAAGGCCGAACTGACCACAGGTGGTCATCGAAACAGAACCAAAACACCAAAAAACACAGGAGAGGACCCTTACTCCTTCCCCGCTTCTGCAGCCGCCTTGTCTTCATTTTCCTTCTGCTTAGCAGCTTGCTGCTCGGCTTCCCATTCCGCTTCCTCTCTTGCAGGATCAGGCAAAAATTCAATTTCCATGCCACACGGAATATCCTCCAGTCTCAGGAAGCCTGGAGGGAGAATGGGATACAGCCGACCACCAAAGAAACGCTCAGGCTGTTTGTTTTCCTCAGGTATCTTCTTATCAGCCGAACTGGTGATTTCCATATCAATAAGACTACATATTTCCCTAAGGGCTTCATTCTGCTCTTTGGACTGAAAGCCTGAACTATCCTCATCGAGCTTGCTTTGAGAGGATGGTTGGTAGGAGCTTTCCTTCTGACTGCCGCTCTGAGAGGCGTTGTTGGAGCTTAGCTCCTGCTCCTCAGAGCTACCCTTACCCTTACCCTCTGCGTCGTCTTCCTCCGCAAACACCACGGTGATTAAGGTTGAAACAATAGGCCTGTTGGTGTGGCGAATGTATCTGAACTTCACAATCTGCACCGAATTATCGGTATCTGAGTCGGAATCAGCATAGCCAGGGGTGCTGGGCGAAGCATAAGCCAAAGGGGAGACCCTTCGAGGGCTATGGACGCCCCTACCACCAGATTTTCTGCCCCGACGCGGCGAGGCATGACTACGAAGAGGCATTCTGAGCCGATCGAAATGAAACAGGGTTTTCTTGACCCGGCCTTCAGTGAGAAGGTAAGACAGAGGGGACCAAATCTCACTCTGTTCCTTGCCTCTGAAGCGAATCTGCTTCACACCAACATCCCCCTTCTCTACCCACAAACCCACATTCTCTTGCAGAGCAGCGCCGCGAATCTTTGCCTGTTCAGACAGGCTTATCAAACTAAACTCTCTGTTCCTCGACATTCTGGCAGCTTCTACCTTAATTCCTTGGTAGCTCGGGCTGTAGGAATGGCAATGAATGCCATTAAATGTGCGTTTAATGATCTTCATTAATCGCAGGTCCCTTCGTCTCGAGGACGCCGTGTGACTATCACGTGGCTGGCATCAGACAACGTGTCACCCGCATCCGGGGTCATCACCAACTAGTGTTTTTAGTATGAGAAGTTACTATTTGTGTGTGGTTTGAACTCTTAATTTTTTAGGCGTGTGATTCAGTTGTTTGCTTCTTTAGAGACTTTAGGTGTTTTTATTGAAATTTTCTTTTTTGAGTGTGCTTAATTAATATTTAATCGTGGCCGAATTACCGAGACAATCTCGTAGACTTTAGGGGAAACCTCCTGAGTATACACCAAGCCAACTTGAAGGGCTGCAAGCTCTCATATCACCTAGTGACAGTA
The DNA here is from genome assembly GCA_000404065.3 of Pinus taeda. Lineage (NCBI taxonomy): Eukaryota > Viridiplantae > Streptophyta > Pinopsida > Pinales > Pinaceae > Pinus > Pinus taeda. The sequence continues at coordinate 53,678 of APFE030091033.1, forward strand.
GAGTTGGATCACCAGAAGCTAGAGAGTCATCTCTAATTGTTCATCCTGATTATCAAATACAAACAACAAAGTATATTCAAGAGCCAATTTCATTTTCCAAAGTTACTGGTAGTATTTCTCCTTCCAATGAATTAGCTGAAGAACCTAAAATTTCTGAGCCTAACACTGAACCTACTATTTTGGAACCATCTTCAGGATTTGTTACTCCAACTTCTAGTTATCCTGGTTCACCTAGGGTAGGAAATATCATTAATCAAAATCTTCCTTCTGACCTCATTTCTATTGAAGAACTTGTCAGTCCAGACAAAGACGTAATTCTTCCTGAAAACCAACAGACTTTGAATCTTAGGGAGTGTGAACCAATATTCTACAGTCCTTTTAGGAGTGATGCTTGGTATTTGTCATTGACAAATTTTTTAGAAAACCCAGGTCTTAGTTTTTCACCACCTCGAATTCCTTTTCATCCTACACCAAGAGGTTATTGTCCTTCATTGATCATGTCAAGATAGTCATCTATGTTTTCCCAATAACTGGAAACACTTTTATATGGCGGTCCTTCTGTTCCTTCGTGGTACCAGTCACTCATTGGTACTTTTTTAGGAGTAACTCCTTGACCGACTGAACATCAGTCATCATCTGGTAGTAATGGAACTCAAACGTTGAACACAGAGCAAATCCTTCTGATTTCTGGTAGTATTCCAAATCCTCAACTTCAAGGTAGTCAGTTACCGCTTGGGGGGCAACCTCAAGGTAGTTAGTTACTGCCTGGGGGGCAACCTCAAGGTAGTTAGTTACCTCCTAGGGGCAACCTCAAGGTAGTTAGTTACCACCTGGGGGGCAACCCCAAGGCAGTCAATTTCCGCCTGGAGGACTACCTCAAGGTTTTCAACCTTTAGGATAGTACATACCCCAAGGTCAAAACCAGACTCAGTATATTCCTCAGGATGCTTATCAACCCCAGATTCAGTATACGCCTTAGGATTATCAACCTTAAGGTCCGTACCCAACTCAAGGACTCCAACTGCCTTCTGGTCAATCGTTTTTACAAGGAGCTAGAAATGTACCGCTTAATTATCAACCCTATGTTCAACCAAGTTATGGTCCTCCATTTTACAACCTTTTATGAGTCCATACCTTGGAATGAAAATGGTGTGGAATCAACCTCAAACTCAATAGGCTATGTAGCCTAATGTGCAGTTATCTAATCAACCTACACAATCTGTGGTTTCTGGTTCAACCCAGCAACCTAGCCAACCCACTGTTCAAACCCCTACACCTAGTTTAGTTCAGCAGCCTGGGCCTAGCACACCTCACAATCCGCCTCAAACTGCTGCAACTACTGCAACTTTTGTTCAACCTACTGCACCTATTTCTGGAGTATCTGTAGCTCTAGTTTCTACTATCCCAGCATCATTGCAAACTCCTCAAGTCTCTGTGCCACAGTCAGGACCTACAGTTCAGACTTCAATCTAGATGCCTGTAGGAAAAGCTAGTATAAGTATGATTGCCACAAGTCAACCGCAATTCACCTATCAACTATATCAGAGACAATATCAATTTGGTCCTACTATACAAAATCCAGTTTATTAGTATCAACCGTATCCTGGCTATACTTATCAACAACGTCAACAACCTTAGTTTGGTCCAGTTAATCCTGGTTTCCCAGGAGGTTATAACATTCCTAATGCAAATCCAATTCCAGGTTATCCTAGATATCCTCCTCCTGGAGCGAGTCTCATTACTGAAGGTTTTCGCAACCCTAACCATTAGTTACCATTTATTGCAACTTTGGATTTACCTGATTTTTCGTGCCTTACGAACGATCCGATTTACTATCTTCCGTATTGGCCGCCAATGCATAGTAAATTTCCCAGTGATATCATGAAATTTGAGAGTAAATCAAGGGAGGATCCATCAAATCACGTTATGACTTATCACCTCTGGTGTGCATCTAATTCAATCATTGATGATTCAATTCAATTGCATCTTTTTCAACGAACTCTTATTGGTCTTGCCACCAAATGGTACATTGAGCTACCATGAGGCTCTTTTTATAATTTCAATCAGTTAGCCACTACTTTTGTAACTCATTTTCAGTTGCTTGTCAGATACGACAGTGGAACGGAACTGTTAACTTCACTAAAACAATCCACGTCCACATATATTTCTGATCATATTCATGAATGGTGATGTAGAAGGTGTTTAGTGAAATTTTTCATTCTAGATCAAATTTTAGCGGAATGGTTCATTAAAGCACTGTTACCCAAAATCACTGAAGATGTAGCTAAGGGAGGAGCTGTCACTAAAGAGCAAGTCATTGCTCAGGCTCAGTACCTTGACCTCATCTATACGTAGTCAGGTACTTTACATGAAAAAATCCCTAATCTTCCAAAACACGGTCAAATAACTGCAGCTCCTTCAGGGTCTCATGTTGATGATGGTATGATTGGTTCAATTAGTACTAAAAGCAAGAAGAATTCTTCTCCTATAATAACTTTACCTGATTCCCTGAAAGGAGATTCTTCCGCTAAAGTTTCTGCCGATGTCCATTTCATAGAATCATCTACGACCAAATCACAATCTGGAAATAAAGAGAAGGGGAAGAAGAAAAGCAAAAAAAATTCAAAAGATAAAACGGATAAAAATGAATCTATTGACGAAAAATGAAAACCTTGCTATCCTTGCTTCATTTGTAACGAGGATAATTTTACCAAAGAATGCTCACATCAAGAAGAGGTTTCGAAATTCATTAAAGGTTCTCAAACACCTGTTGTCTTGAAGGATCCTTTTCCTACTCAATATAGTAAGATGGTTTCTTCTTCCTCGAATGCCTCAGAAGAACCCATTATGATGATGTCTCATGTCAGGATTGTGATGCGATCACAAGAATATGGTAGTAAAAATCCTATTGGTGGTAAAGAAGCAGAATCTTCTAATTCAAACACATCAACTACACCTCCTCCTGGTTCTGATCCACTACAAATCAAGAAACCCAACCCTGACTTAGTAATCAAACCACCTGCTAAAGGTATACTTTGTAAATCAGCTTTCAATGCACATGTGAGAGCTTCTCATAATTATAACATTGTTGAAGACTTAGCTGTTTCTCCTTCAGCAATGTTGGCTTTGGAAGTGTTGCAATCATGCCCAGCACAATGTAAATTACTATTGTCTGCTATAGGAGTTGTCGATATTCAGGATTCGAACCTAATAATATTTAATTTAGAGAATAGTACACCCCGCCTACCTCATCAAATGGCTTTCCATATTCTAGTTTTAGTCAAAAACACACCTTGCTTTTGGATTGTGATTGATGAAGGGGCTTCTACATGTATTATGTTGATCCAGTGTTGGAAATCGCTTGGTTCTGCCACACCCAATCAATCTTCGACAATTCTAAAGGCTTTTGATGGCCGAGGGTTCCATCATTTTGGTATATTGCAGGATTTACCTATAGGGGTCAAAGGCAAAACCGTAAATCTAGATGTGGAAATGGTTGATGCCCCTCTAGATTATAACCTTCTCCTGGGTTGTAGTTGGTCTTATGCTATGACTGCTATTATTTCATCGGGCTTTCAACTGATAAAGTTTCCTCATAATATAAGGATCATTACGATAGACCAGCTAACTTATTTCTCATCCGACCCAACCTCTACAGATAGCATTCAACACATTGGTAAAATGACTATCCCTTACAAGGATGTTGGCATAGGTTTGATTAAAGATTCTGGTTTACTGGGAAATTTTTTCTTCCCTCCTCCTAACATATCGCCTTCTATTGCAAATATTCATATTATTTCATCGAATACTATTACTTTTGATGATCCTTGGATCGTACCTTCCGATTCTGAGGTGGATTCACTTGATGGCGCGATGCCTTTGAGTCCCTTTGAAATTGCATATCAAGCTGTACAATCGTTTTCTGATTCCTGATCAACCTCGTTAAAAAATGAAACTGGGATCAAGGATAGTTTGTTCCTATGTCAACCTCATTAAAAAATGAAACTGGGATTGAGGGTACTCTGTTCCTGTGTCAACCTCATTAAAAAATGAATCTGGGATCAAGGATAGTCTGTTCCTGTGTCAACCTCATTAAAAAATGAAACCGAGATCGAGGATAGTTTGATCCTGTGTCAGCCTCGTTAAAAAATGAAACCGGGATCGAGGATAGTTTGATCTTGTCTCAACCTTGTTAAAAAATGAAACAAGGATTATCGAGGATAGTTTGATCTTGTGTCGACCTCATTAAAAAATGAAATTAGGATCGAGGATAGTTTGTTCCTGTGTCAACCTCGTTAAAAAATGAAACCAGGATCAAGGATAGTTTGTTCCTGTGTCAACCTCATTAAAAAATTAAACTAGGTGTCTCTAGGATAGTTTGATCCTATGTCAACCTTGTTAAAAAATGAAACTAGGATTGATGATATTTTGTTCCTGTGTCAACCTCATTAAGAAATGAAACCAGGTGTCTCGAGGATAGTTTGATCTTGTCTCAACCTCGTTAAAAAATGAAACAAGCATTATGAGGATAGTTCTTTTACTATGTCAACCTCATTAAAAAATGAAACGACTCCCTTTCCAAATCAAGTCTTTGATTAAGATCTCGTAAAATCCAAGTCGTGTTTTCCAAGATCTCGAAAGTGAAATTTCATTCCATCCAACTCATTGAATGCAATGAAGCTTGGGGGGCATTTACCTCGATTTGAGTCATTATGCTGGGGGCATGCAAACTTATAATAATCATAGTTTTTCATTTCAATCTTGTGTAAACATTAAACTGAATCCAAGCAGAGTTCTCCATGGGTCAAGCTTGTGTAAAAATGAACCTGTACTCGTTTTACTTCTCGCGATTGCCATTTTTATCCGCTAAATTCTGTTAGATGAGCCTTGGTTGTTTTCGTTCCATCGCCACCATCTCTTTGGCTGATCATATGCTTTCACTTGGTTGTTTTTCCTTTCCTGACGGACCGCAGCGATGAGTGGTTTTATTAGCCAGCCTCTTAACCATTACATGTTTTGAGCAGTTCCACCATTGCCGGAACCAGTTGCTACCCTTTATACCACTTGTTCCTCTAGGACGAGTGTTCTTTAAGCTTTTTTTTGACTCATAAAATATGAAAAGATTGCCGAGTTTTTCCCTTTTTAACTTGTCAAACAAAATTAAAAAGGCGGTCCACTTTCAACTCTTTTCTAACCATATAAACATGAAAAGATTGCCAGACTTTTGTTGTTTCGGGTTCGATACTGGTTACGAAAGGACGTGTCTTCGATCACTTTTCTACTTTTTCAAATCAAGGCCACTAATTATGAAAAGTAATCCTTGATCGTAATGGTCAAGCGGCTCTATCGAGTATTGTTTTATACTTTTTCAGGCTTGAAGGACACAAATTTATGAAAAACCAAAACATTATAGTCCTCTTTAAGCCCTTTTCAGACTCTCGAAAATTGAAAAGATTGTCGAGCACTTGATTGTTCGAACTCATTAAAATAAATGAATAATCATCCTTTCAGTATAAGTTTACCTCTTTTATGGACTGAAATAAACTATTTACGAAAAAGGTATACTTTGACTAATTATGGTCAACAGAGTCCTCTTTAACCTCTTTTCGGACTCGTTAAACATGAAAATATTGTCGAGCGCTCGTTCTTTCCAGCTCATTAAAGTATTGGCAATGTCATCCCTCCTATATTATTTTATCCTTTTTCGGACCTGAGGGATTATTTTATGAAAATGTAACCCCATGGAGTTTTCTTAAGTTTTTCTTCTGACTCCATAAAATTGAAAAACACTGAGTTTTTCCTATACTAGACTTGTTAAAATTTAATACTAAAGGACCTATTCAATTTTAAATAGGAACGAACCACTCCTTCTTAGGGTTCAAATTTTAAACTAAGTTGGAATCATCTGAAGGATGAGATTATAAACAAGCAAATGTTATCCTCCTCAAGCTTGACAAAAATAAAGAGGTACCTGCTAGAAATTGTGGGGGAAAAGAGATAAAAATGAACCTGTTTGTTAAGCTTTTGTTTTTGGAAAAGCCATTAACCACTCTTGAAAACGACACTTTTTGTTCCCCTAGGTTGGGAAATCCTTTGCCTAATAGTTAATCAAACCACATTGAAAGTATTAAGCCGGTTTCCGGGTATTAGCCTTGGGTCAATTGTCACCAAGCCATCCACAGTGTCGTTATGTGTTCAAGAGAACAGTTCAAACAAACCATTCATCTGCAAGATATCTGTCATTCATTTTGACCATCCCTAAGTCAGTCCTTGCCAATATATTTCTTCAGAACTTGATTTATGATTTCATGTTGTGGGCTTGTCTACGACAAATCACTTTCTATCGACTTCAGCTCATTATCTAGGGAGTTGATCTAGAAATTGTCAGTACCTTGAAATCTGCATGCCCTAATGACAGGTTTCTCGCCTTCAACGATAGGTTGCATCATTGACCTTTGATCAAATGATTCTATGACATGTTCGACTTCAACTCATTTATTCACATTTCATGGATTGTAATGAGTACTTTGAGAGCCATTGACATTACTGGTGGTTTCTCTCACACTTGTTAATAGTCCACATCATTGGCTGGTAATTAAGTGGTTTCTACCATGTTCGACTTTGACACATTCATTCACATGGATAAAATCGTACTAGTTCAGGAAGCAGAAATCAAGACCTTGGATATAGTTTCTACCATCCTGGCTGTGAGGAATTTTGTTATTCATTATAAAGTGCACTATTCATAAACAAATGGTTGCGTCCATACTGTATCTACATATTTCTATACTCTTGATGTATTACAAAATCATTCCTGTGTCATAACAGTTTATTCAGTTTTCTAGTCAGTTTTGATCTGAGTATGGGAATGCCTACCTCAGCAATGATATTATATTATATATATATATATATATATATATATATATATATATATATATATATATTAATATATATATATATATATAATATATATATATATATATATATATATATATTGCATTGAATGTTTTTACAGTTCTGACTGGGGTGTCCACAAGATGATCCTTGAAATGATAAAGTACTTCACTCTTCATACATGACAGACTCTATCTGCATCTATTACAGACTCCGCACTTTAGGGGGCAATCTTTTGCACTAAAAATTGTCACCTTGACATTTTTCTATCTGTGGTAGTTCATTACCACTCATACTATCCTCCTCTGCAACTCTAAAACATCAGTTCCTCGTACCAAGCCTTGAAAACAAGAGAAAAGCTCTCAAAAGTCTTTAAAACTCTGGTTCCACACTTTCTCTTTGTCTTACTTACGGTCCCATACCTAATGGTCATGTCTCCTGCGTGTTGAAAAGTGTGCAACAAGAAATGCTTGTTGAGATTGCAACAAGATGATGGAGCTTAGTGAAAAGAGTCGCCTTCACTAAGTGGGCCCGCAGGCTATTTTTGGCGCAAGTCTATTTTTAGACATATGGATCATGGTCTATGAGTTGCAGGATGATGTTTATGGATGACTTGATAAG